>CANSNZ010001270.1:0-138139 GCA_947646795.1 Beta lomatogona | reverse complement strand
TAAGACTTAAGAGTAGATAAACTTAGATCCATTTTGGAATTTGTAATAGGTCATTCTTGGCAAACTAATAATTAAGTTGATGCTAAATGGACAAGACCTAATTATGGAAAGTGGGCGACTATAACCAACAAGAGAAAATAACTCAAATAAAAAGTTTCTCCTCTAAATTGGTTCTAGAAATGGACAAAATCGTAATGGGCCTAAAAACTTTCATCATCTTAAGATTTTTTTCTAGTCCATTGTACAGTTGTACTTTGTACAATAAATGGTGTTATTTAGGCCTTGAAAACACATAGAAGCCAGCTTTTGAAATTCATGACAGCTATAATTTTTTGCTATTTTTGGAGAATAATTAGATGGTTTCCTTTGGAATTACATCGGGTTGTAATATCTTATGAATAAATATTATTGGTTCTTAAGGAATTTGGGACATCAAAATAAACTAGCTCCTTGAATATATTTCTTGCGTCCCTCAATCAAAAACAAAGAAGAGTTCTCGATCCACAACTCTATTATGTGTATTTCAAGGTTGGGCCGTTGAGGCGGTGAGTGTAATGGCGTCAATTACCACCTCGTATTCTCGAGGTCTAGCGATCAAATTTCATGAGACTTATTTGAGGAATATTCCTATTAACTTAGAGAAATGGAGAAAGTATCATATTATGAACACAAGTTTGATTACTTTTACTCAAAGAGTCGGAACTTGTCCATTGCACGGATTGAAAAAAGTACTCCCAAAATTTAATGTTCCTAATTTAACTATTTTTGAGTTTTAAAAAGATTTCAACTAAAAACATTAAAATAGAAGAGGGTGTATATACATCTACGGATCTATCCCAAACCCAAGCAAACTAAGAAAATCACTATATCAAGGGCTATATAGAAGGGTGCGGGTTGTTCACATGGGTGTATATCGCCTTCTAAGGTGCAACATGTGTGTGTAAAGATGCATTATTCTGAATTTCATAGTACCAATGTACCATCATAGACAAGGAAGTAAAGATGAGTAACAACTAACAATACAATACAATACAAGTTACAACATTCATATCAATGTGATTATGCCTTAGGCCCCCCTATCCCCTTCCCCATAGAAAACTAACAAAATCTGCCCTATTGATATTGTTTTCTAACAAAAGAAAGATGCTTTTTTTCCTTGGTTTTTCTTTGTCTTTGTTTTGGTGCTCATAATTAGTCAAGCAACTAGTATTAGTACTTTCACTCCATAGCTTATATAAGCTTTTCAAGGCTTTGGTTATTGTGATATGAGCCAAAAACTTATTAATCCGGCCATCTCCGGCCTATTGTCAAGTCTAGCTATGTAACTTGGTTATGAGAAACAAAAGGAACTTATAAGTCACAACTATCAAGGCAATTTTTTCTCTAATAAGGTTAGTTTGCCATTACAAGCTGAGTTGTTTATCAGTTGATTAGTTCACTAATATACGTCCATCACATATGCTTTGCTTGAATAAGTGACAATAATAAGGTTAAAGTTTCTATGCTCATGAGTTCTTTTACTAGTAGTTTATCATTATTAATTTTTACTCTTATATAAGAAAAAGGAAGTTTTATCAAAAAAAACTTTTAAAAGTTCAATTTTGCGAAAAAAAAACCTTTTAAAGCATTCTTTGTAAAAAAAACAACCACAAACTTAAATTTTCTTGCAAGATGAAACGTATTCCCATTTTCCGGTGTGGTTTTTTTCAATTTCGGCGTTGATCCTTGTATTATCCTTTAACCCCCTATTTCCAGTAATTGCAGCATCACTCCTATACATCTCAAAAACCACACCGAAAAATGAGAATAGGTTTAATCTTGCAAAAAAATTTAAGTTTGTGGTTTCTTTTTGCAAAAAATACTTTAAAAGGTTTTTTTTTTGTCGCAAAATTGAACTTTTAAAAGGTTTTTTTTTGGCAAAATTTTCTAAAAAAACTGTAGGTATTAAGTATTTTGTATTCTTTGTCTATAATGATTAGTTTAAGATCCTTCATGTTGTTAGTTGTGCATATATATAAAATGAATCATAATCGTAAAGTAAGTTAATTAGAGAAAACTACTTAAAAACATAATTCATTAAACATAATGACAAACTATGTTCCGTCATTTCAACAATGTGCACACTATCAAATTTCTAAATTCATTGCATGTGCCAATATTAGCCTATTATTCTATTAGGCATGAAAATTGTACTACAAGCTATAGTTATTTCACATCTTCTCTTACTTTTTTCTTATGCCATGTCTTTATCCTGCAATCTCGCGAGTTAACTTATTGACTTAGTGAAGTGAAACTAACTCTCAGATGTCATGTGCCATGTCCGAGTCAAGTTCGAACCTCACTGTTTCCCTTTTTCCATACTTTGGTTTACATGAAGTGAATTACAGTTCTATCTTATATGCTAGTCTTATTGGATCCTTTATTATTTCGTGAAGGAACATTTTTTCTATTGATTGTACCATCTATAGTAAGGTGCAAAAAGTAATAGTAGTGTCAATATAGAATATACACACTCATGTTTTCAATTAAATATTTAGCTGTTATTGTTTCTCCTATTAATTAACCTACCATTTTGCTGTAATAAGTACATAATCAAACCAATTATAATAAGGGAAATGTTATATGTAACCCTTAGGGCTACATATAAAAAGATAAAAATGGAAATATTAAGCAGTATATAAGCATTAATTATATCGGTTGACATGTGATTGTGTCATTAATTCTTCAAATGTATTTAATGCTTATTTGTAGCCCTAAGGGTTACATGTAACATTTCCCTTATACTCCCTCGGTCCCAAAATATAGTTCCCATTTCCCTTTTTTCACGGTAATTTATGCAAGTAGAATCTAAGAGGGATAGTAAAGATTTTTTGTTTATTTAAATAAATGTTGTATTGTATGGGAAAAGATGATTTTAGGAGAGCGAATGGAGAATAATTGGTGAAAGAGCATTAATTGTAACACTTGGGTTGAATAAACAAAGCAAAAAATATATTCAAGAAGCAAATAAATGATGGAACACGGTTTTTCTAGATAAATTACGGAAAAATATGGAACTACGTATGAAAATAAGAACTATATTTTGGGACACCCAAAATGAAAATTAGAACTATATTTTGAGACGGAAGGAGGGAGTAGTAATCAAGGAATTAATATTAATGCATTTTGAATCAGTTAGGTCAAATTTTCAGAACAATAATGGCATTTCCTCAAACTTTTATGCGTTGTCTCTGAAATTTAAGTTCAGAAATGTATGAAGCACATAAAATTGAAGATCTAGATGTTGACTTGAAAAGTCTGGCAAAATCATGATGATTTTTGCATGCAAAGCATTTAATTATAGATGACCAAAACCATTTGAACTTGTCAGAGGTGTTACATAATTATACTGTACTATCATAGTACTCTTATATACTTACCAAAATAAATCCTACATAAGCAAATCTCCTACCATACACAACACAAGGAAGAAAATAATCCAAACCCCACATAATAAAGTGCAACAATAATATCACTAGTGTTAAATTAAACTTGTTGGTTCCTCTATTAAAGTATTCAGGAAGCAATTCAATCTGGGTTTTCTTGACAAGGTCAATAACATAGAAGTATCAGTGAAGGAAGGTATTTGTTAATTAAGGTAATGCCTTTTGCATGTTATTCTTATTCTTATTATTGCATGTTATTCTTATTACTCAGTCCGTTACCATTTGTTCTTCCTACTTTGACTTTTTCTTCTGTCTAAATTTTTTGTAGGTAGGCAACAAATAGGAATCGAAGGAGTATTTTCTTTCCCTTTCCTTTTATTTACTTAATAACATGCAAAATACATGTAGTTTATTAATTAAGTATTTATACAAGCATGCTAAAGTAGTTTTGTAATTTCTTACGCGAATTTATAGTTTATCTAATGTAATAACGTAGTTTTGGAGTAGTGATTCTATTTTTTGTTTTGTTTTTGCGCTAGGGTTGCATTTAGGGTAAAATTAGTGGATCCCTCAATTAATTTTTTAGCTAGGGTGGGTAAAATTTTGATTATATGCATGGTCATTTTGCATTTATCTATAGTTCATTTTCTGCATGTTAATTAAGTATTTAGCTAAAAATAGTAAGCATTTAAGCAAACCAAGGCAATATAATAAATGAAATTCCAAGCTGATTTGGTTACAATAAATTATGAATTAATGACATATATCAAATTATTGTTTCTAATTTGTCATATTTTTCTTGGTCTTTTAATAATTTTTTTGTAGACATTGAGGAAACAAGAATTATGGAGTTTGAGAGTTTTTCCCACCAACCAAGAGGTTAGATATTTTATGCATTTTTCTTGGTTTTACCTACAATTATATTTTATTTTATTTTAAAAAAAATTATGTATGTTGTAGAGTTAGAAAGGTTGCAGAAAGAACACGAAGAAAAAACTCAAAGGATTGAAGAGTTGAAGATCAAAATAAAAGACGCGAAACACGAGTTAGAGAAGAAGAAGAAGGAAGAAGATTGTGAGAAAAGGGAAACTTTCACGGGTCTTACTCAGAATTACAACCAGCTGAGGCAAGAATTTGATAAGATGTGAAATTAATTAGTTAGTATCTTAAGATTAAGTTGTCAAAATGCTGCTAATTTAAGATTAGGGTAACTTTGTTTAAGCTTACTAGTAGTGTCACATAATGTCATTTCGAATATCTACTTGATTATGCATAAATGGTATCTTTGTTTAATTAGGGCGCAATTTTTCTTTTGTGCCTATCCGACTCTATGGACTATGGTAATAAAATTATCCTGCTTTGCTAGCTAGCTAAATAGTTGCATGTGGATCTTGTTGAAATGGATCTTATTGCATCCGTAGACTTTATTAAATTTAATTTCAAAGTCATATGAAAAACGAATGAGATCGCTCACATATTTTTGTTTTTTTCTGGTAGCGTCTATTGAACTTATATTGACTCATTTCTAAAATTATACGAGTAAGTTTTACTATAAATTAATTACTATTATTTTTTTGTGAAATACGACTTATCTTGACTTTTTGATATAGTACATCTTGATTAGAATTCAATGTGTTCACTGTATTGGGTCAAATATCGTGGATGATAGTGTGATACTTGATTACTTGGACTTGTTAATTCCATGGACTTTTGCAACCTGAAATCCACTAGGTATTGCCATATTAGTGGATGGACTGGGGGAATGTAATTGGCCCACGAGTCATAAATGCTTATATGTTTCCTAGTTAAATTGGTGCAAATTAAATCAAATTTAGGAGTTATACTGAAAAATTAGCATCTAACAATGCTTTTAATTTAGATTTTTCAACCATGTTTAAGGCCCTATTTCTTTTAGAGCTATTTTTCAGTGTTTCAATTCAGTTCAAATAATTTTCAATTTAAATGAACAATCTTAATCCTTATTTTAACGTACGTGTCACAAACTCACAATAATTTTTACATTTACGGCTAGCAAATTTTGTTCAGACCTCAAAAGTCAAATCTAACCCAAACTGTGAATATATATGAAAAGGAATGCTTTTTTCATGGTTAATACGGAGAAGAGGGAATATATCTTTCGATAATAACACCCATGTTCGACTCAAATATTGACTCAAATTAACAACTCTAATACACTAGACTTTTTTGATTATATATGTAAAGCATGTAAAAAGTAGTGAAGATAACCAAGGATATTTCTTAAACACTTCCATACATCTTATTTTTCTACAAGTTACATAAAGAAGTTTGTCTTATTTAGTACAATACATAATCATCTTTTTTTTTTTGGGTTAAGGCCCAATTAACCGGACCTCAACCGTCACAAGTTCTCTATTTTTGTTTGGGTACAAACCCATCACAAGATTTTACATAAATTATCATACATGATGAGCACTTAGAAGTTGAGTTGGCCATATTTGGATTGTTGATTTGGTAAGAAAAGCCCAAAATTGCGTTCAGTTTCAGCCCCATCTTTTTGATTCTCATCAAACATTGCAAACAAATATGATTCAATAGGTTGCCCTGGTGTCAAAGGAGTCCCCTGCTTTACATGATTAGCCAAGTTTCTATAGTACATCTTTGCATTATCCATCGTGGCAGCAAATCCACCGTGCGACGGCCATCCACTCTCGGATGATATGACACGTGGATGACGCGCACCGGCTCTTCGTAGAGCCGCATAAACTGAATCCACCATTGCATCAAATAAATTACGGTAGCCCAACCCATTATTAGGATCAGTAAATACATTTCCAGGGGATTGAAATAATGCATAGTCTAGTGAAATATGTTGTGGATCATTTACATAAGCAAAGTAAGGGTATATATTAACCAACAAAGGTGAATTATTATTGTCTAAGAAGTTTATTATTGGAGACATATATGATGAATCCTTAAATTGGCCATTAGATGGTGGGTAGGAATTTGTTATTAAATTTGCATTGATAGCTGTCGAGACCTTAATATCGCCATTATTCATTTGGTTTATACGTAACGCATTTAGTGCATATAGAATGTTTTGCATAGCAGGTTCCACGGACGAGGCTCGTTCATCCGAAGGATCAACTTCGTTTCCGACTACGATGTAATCGATCGATGATTTATAAGGGAGGACATTGGCTCGAACCCATCGATATGCAGCACATCGACACGATGCAATCGATCGAATGTTCTCGTTGGCGACGCCTAACATGAGTTTGATGTCTGTTCCTTGTATGGCTTGAAGAGTGGCTTGATCAGGGAAGTAGAGTCTCATTGCTTTTATGCCGTTGGACTTGTAAAGGTTCACCACATCTTGTGGGGATGGTAAATTGTTTGCAATCTTTCCATAACTTACTCCAGTTTGTGCCTCTACATTGAATCATTAAAAGAGATTTATAGATTAGACAAAGCTTAAATGTGATGTTATATATGTTATTGCAAAAACTGATCTGAGTAGCTTTTGTGAAACAGTATTATTACAAATCTAAATGTTTAGTGTTCATCCCTTACCACTACTTTGCCAAACACTATATTTTCGAGTACACCTACAAATTTACACGATCTAGACTGGACAGAAAGTAATTGAGAGAATAAACCAAGCTTCATATGGCACAAAACACGAATCAACTAGAGGTTGATAAAATTTGATCAATTTGTGATGTTCTGCTATATATACTGATGTATATTCTGCAATATGCTTCACTTAAAATATAATTTCTTCCTCGATCTCTTTTCACTTATTTTATTTTACAGTCTCCGATATTGATTTGTTTGACCATTATCAAGGGTGTGTTCTCTTCACCTAGAAAACCTGAACTTAACTGAATGGAACTTATTAGACCTGATTGACCTTGATTGACCCTTATTGGAACTTATTTTTGAGTTTTGTGTTAGACCTGATAAAACTTGATCTAAACTTATTGAACCTTATTTTTTTTTTTTAAGTGAAGAGAATACACCCCAAATTTACCATCTTTTCACTTATTCATTTAAAATATATATGCTTCATTGAAAATTTATGAATTAATTAGACCCTTAAAAGCAACTATAACAAGTAAAAGGAATAGAAGTGAGTACATAGAAGGGGGAGAGGCATAAACCTGTAAGGTGTAGGCTAATATGCAATATGAATGCGGCGATGAACAGCCAAGTGGTGGTAATCATAGGAGAAGCTGTAAGGGTTGCCATGACATTAAGTTACTAATACTATATGTGTCTTATTTTGCATGATAGTTTAAGGTCTTTCAACATGCCACTTTATATAGAGTAGACGACTCACTGAGGGTCCAAAAACTTGAGTTACTAAGTCAACTAGTGGCAGACTGGGAATTTTTGTTGAGGGAGCATAATAGACTTAGAATAGTGTATTATATAATATGGATTCTCATATAAGATCGTCTTATTATGATTATGGTAAGATGAGGGTCACCTATTACCTTAAAGGGATCACTTCTCCTGAAGTGACCCCTTTAAGGTAAAATGTGACCCTTATATCAAAGTGATTCCTTTAACATATAAAGTTACCCTTTTCGAACAGAAAGTGACGTGGTCTTACACGAATAACGTTGTTATACGAACTTTTACAAGACTTATTATATATATAAAAGGGTAGTGGATTGAGAAAAGTCTAAAGTTCGTTTCACCGGCCTGGTTTGAAATTATTGCTCGGATTGAAATAGACTACGTATTTTTTGGACTTGTTTTGGATTTAAAAATCCGAGTTCACAATTATAGACTAGGATTAGACTCAATTATTTTAGGTCTGAAGTCCTATTAGAAATCAAAGAAAGTATAGGACTTATATGTTTCCATATAGTTTATGTAATGATATGTTATCGGTCTTATTGTCTGTATCGTTTGTTAAAAAATTGTGGTGATAAACAAAGGCTTAATCTTACCTAAATGAAAACTAATGTCATCTTAAAATTTAGATTGGATTGAATTAGATTTATATAATTATACTCTAGCAAAACTGTTTGAATTAGACTATGCTGGTTATGTGAAAAGTTTGGTTCGAATTTGGATTCATATTTACGAGTCAAAAATAATTTGGATTAGACTTGGATTTTGAGAAGTCCAATTGAGTCCATCTAATTTATATCCTCAGGTCCCAAGTGTATTTATTTCAATTTTTTTTGGCATTTGGAACTCTTTTTTAAACTTTAGAGTTTTTGTTATATATAATAACACTCCACTTTTTAAGGCTGTGTTGTGTTCAACTTATTTTAAATGCCTTATAAAATAATTTCCAATAAGGTCCGTTAAATTTTTGGATTAGTTAAAATAAATTCGATAAGTTTTAATAACTTAAAATAAGATAACATAAGTGAAAATAAGTTGAATACAACGCAACCTAAACTTGTTACTTTGTTATATATACTTGTTTGGTAAAGTTTATAAATTTTGGCTATATCCCTTTATCAAATAACTATAGCAGCATCACGTCATCTTTCCAACATGAGTTAGGTCGGAAACAATCATTAGTGTTTGATTGCACAACTATTAAATTGATAAGTTATGAGTCCAATTTTCCTCAACAAGATATCATGGGATTCAAATTCATTTGATGAAGGTATTAGGGGATGAAGTGTTTGGAATTCAAAAGTAAAAGAAATCATTTTATCTACTAATAGTGGCCAAATTGGGATATTACCAAATCATGCCCCGATTGCCACAGCGGTAGATATAGGGATTTTAAGAATACGCCTTAACGACCAATGGTTAACAATGGCTCTGATGGGCGGTTTTGCTAGAATAGGCAATAATGAGATCACTATTTTAGTAAACGAGGCCGAGAAGGGTAGTGACATTGATCCACAAGAAGCTCAAAGAAACTCTTGAAATAGCGAAAGCTAACTTGAAGAAAGCGGAAGGAAAGAGACAAGTAATTGAAGCAAATCTAGCTCTTAGACGAGCTAGGACACGGGTAGAGGCTAGCAATACGATTTCGTCGTAACTAATTGGTGCGTTCGAATAATCATAATCAAAAGAAGTTATGTTTATACACCCTTTATCTATATCTTCGATATATATATAGAAGATATCATACATATCTTATTTTGATTTTATTGATTCAATCAAATTCAAATAAGATAATCAATTTAATAGTCTTAATAATCCGAGGGTGAGTAGAAAAACTTATTAGATACCGTAGTCGAGGGTATCTAATAAGTTTTACCTACTATTGGATTTGAACCAATGACTCCCGCCGTATGAAAGCAATACTCTAACCGCCGAGTTAAGTAGGCCTTTTATCATTCCAAAGAGGACTCGATATAACCATCACATAGATTGATTATAAATCCAATATTGCTTAGAAGCAATATCAATCAAACAGATCAAAGAGCTATGATGTTGGATCGTGGAATATTTATCTTGACAAGAAATTATCTACATGCTAAAATATGGAGCATAAACACAAGGGCTATAGCTCGAGTTAGGTAGAGCACCTCGTTTACACGCGCGCCAATGGTTTTCGGGGGAGTCCATCATGCAATCAAAAGAATTCATCTTTTTGATAAATCTATGTCTTACTCTATGACTTTGAGGAAACAAGAGAACAATAGCCTGACAATTAGTTCTAGTTCGGTCCTATTTAAGTGTCCATTTAGTTACCAAATAGAACCCATTATTGATTTGAGATATTGATAGGGTGAATACCCAGCATACGCTCATGTTATACGGTGTATATACGTTACTCTAGGTGCACTTTGCTAGGGGATTTATTCATAATAGTTAATGTTTGCATATAAATATATCTTAGCGGAAGTTCGGAATTTTGTATGTTAATTGTTGTTAAAGTTGTAAAGTTCCGAGCTCTTGGAACTCCACCGTGTGCCTAAGCATCGCATCACCGCAAGCTCGTCATCACCAACCAAGTAGAGCTCAGCGAGCACCTAGCATCACACGCACACCCGCTAACCAAGCATCGCACAACCAAGCAGATCGTCGAGCCATCAAGCTGCCCAGCCCAGCGCTCGAAGCATCGCACGCCATGCGCCTGCCCAGCGCTCATCGCCCATGCTCGAAGCCCAGCGCTCGCGACTCGCGAGCATCCTCGCACCTCGCGAGCAACCTGCCTTCGCGACTCGCGAGTCCTGTCGCGACTCGCGACCATTGCCAACCATTTTGTGCGCGGAAGACAGAGTACTCTTCGCGACTCGCGATCAGTCTCGCACCTCGCGACCCCCTAGGTCGGTGTAATTGTCGGCTGATTTTTGAGCTTTAGTATAAATACTAAACTTGATTTTTGGACCTAAGATAACACACATTTGAGGAGAGAGAATATCCAACACTCCATTCTTCTCTTCTTCTCTTCTCTTTTTAGTTTTTGTTTTCGAGTTTAGTCTTCGTAGATTTCAATTATGGGATTGGCTATTGCTATGCCGATTGTAGCTTGAACCGTTCTTGAACGAGATTAATATGGAGCTTCAAGCATTATTGTGAGATCTTTCCTCTCTATTTATTTCCTTTGATTATGGTTTAATTTCTATGCTTGCTTTCAATGGTTTTTGCATGATTATGCTAGGAATATTACTAGTTTGATTGTGTAATTAATCTAATGCTAGATTTAAGAATAGAATCGGATTGTTTTATTCTTTTATCAATTAGTAGCAAACTAGGGAGTAACTTAGATGCGGATCGTCTTGGTTATTTCTTGGGGAAATTGAATCAACTGTTAAATGTTTATCGCTTGTATGATGTTAGCAGGTGTTTATTGGTTCTCTCGTGTTTATTGCTTGCTATCGGATTGAACTTAGACGCTATCGGACTAGGTTATCCTTTAGTTAGGGTTTTATAGTCACGCTGATCGTGCTATTCAACTAAGAATAAGGAGAATGCGAGATTAATTCTCAACAATAGATAATAATGGAAATGAATAGAGTCGAGGTTCAATGATCGATAATGAATTGAAGTGCATGTTAATCGGATTCAAGATCTTCCTATATTGATTTCTCATCTTATTTATATGTTAGTTAGTTGTAGTCTAATAACAACTCTTTGAAACCCCCCTTTTGTTATTATTAGGTTTCTCGGCCCTTAGTTTAATCTAGGTTTCGAGTCACGCTAAGTATTAAACTCGTCCCTGTTTCCCTGTGGAGTGCTATCACATTGAGGAGTGGAGCGGAAATTGCAAGCAAAGAGAGGTTGGTGGTTCGAGACAAAGAGATAGTGGAAGAGGTAATCGAGCATGAACCGACAGCAGATTATACATCATTGCCACCTCAACAAGAGGAGAAAGTCAAAAAATCACCTCCTCCACCATATGAACCAGAGCCACCATTTCCCGAGGCATTAAGAGAAACCCGCAAAACAGAGCGCACCAATGACATTTACGAAGTCTTTCGTAAATGTGAGGTAAACATTCCCCTTTTTGATGCTTTAAATCAAGTACCTAGGTTTGCTAAGTTCCTTAAAGAATTATGTACTTCGAAAAGAAAGCAAAAACAAAAGGGAGTGCAAAAAGTGAAGGCTAGCGAGCATGTCTCTGCTATCTTTCAAAAGAAATTGCCTCAAAAGTGCAAGGACCCAGGCATGTTTACCATCCCATGTACCATAGGTGACACCATGTTTCCTAAAGCCATGTTAGACTTAGGTGCGTCAATTAATGTGATTCCATATTCATTGTATAAGTCTTTGAAACTTGGCAATTTGCATGAAACTGGTGTGGTGATTCAATTAGCTGATAGATCCAATGTTTATCCTAGGGGTAAATTAGAGGATGTGTTAGTAAAGGTTGGGAAATTGCAATTTCCTGCTGATTTTTATGTTTTGGAGATGGAGCCTGATAAGCATGCCGCCCCCATCCTTTTGGGGCGACCTTTCTTGAAAACATCTTGCACTAAAATTGATGTTTGCGCTGGTTCTTTGACCATGGAATTCGAGGGAAAGGTAGAGGCGTTTAAAATCGATGATTCTAAGCCTTTGAGTAAGGATGGTAACCCTCTTTGCTCTATTAACATTGTTGACTCTGTTTTGCATGATATTCTTGACATTGTTGAGGATTGTGCATCTCCTACTAACATGCAGGTTATGGGGCCGGAGTTGAAAGAGCGGAAAAAGCCTCCTGATTTACCACCTTGTTTTGAAACTGTACCACTAACGATGCATTGCAAGAGTTCTTCTCCGTTTGTTTTGCAGGTACTCGAATTGGAGGTTGACATGGAGCCTCCATTGTCACATATGGAGCACAAGCCCAATTTTTGAGCTTAAGGTACTAAGTCGAGCTAACGACTTTAAACAACAAGCTTCTTGGGAGGCAACCCGAGACCCCGAGACCCCTTTATTTTCTTTCTTTCTCTTTATTTTTCATCAAATTTCCACCACCACAACAAATTTTCTTTCACCCACCACCCACCCACTAAAAAGATCCACAACCAATCTTCATCCACTTGGAACCAAAATCCACAAAAGAAAACCCGTTGGGAGGAGTTCAATAGCTAGGAATTGGTACAACTAGAGGGTTGAGATTGTTAATGTATCTTTTCGATCTCTTAAGCTAGGTGAAAAACTCACAAATTCAAAACTTTTGAACTTGTCATTTGTTTGAGTGATTCGAGGGAGAGGGTTGTGAGTTGAGTTATGAGATTTGAGTTGGTGTTGTTAAGAAATTTGAGTTTGACGGATTGCTTTTCATGAGTTTTGAGTTTTCGATCTTCGATTTACCCGATTTTCACATTTCCCCCCATTTTCGGTTTACTTTTTCTTTTCATTGTCGACACATTGAGGACAATGTCTAGTTTAATTAGGGGGGAGGGAATTCTCAGTCTCATGTATCTATGTTGTATTTATTACTTTTAATAAAAAAAAAAAAAAAAAAAAAATGATGAAAAGAATCCCGCTTGAGTTGAAAACCCGCAAGGGCGGGCGACTCGGGCAAAAATGGGGGCCCGGATAGGTTGAAAACCCGAAAGGGCAACTTATGCAAAAAAGTGGCTTATATTGAGCGGGTAAGATGGTGAGATGAAAAAAAAAAATGTGTGAGAAGCTAGGATGAAAACCCGAAAGGGCTCCTAGGCAAAATGAGAGATTAAAAGAGAATTATGTATTTTGAAGACTCACTTGCTGGAGATTTGTTTTGGCTTTCACTTTCTTTTCATTGTTTGTTTTTGGGAGTAAGCTTGGAATTTATCCCTTTTTGTCTTTGTTCCATGGCTTGCTTATATAGGTTGGTTGTAATAGTAGTAGTAGTTTATCTTCTAAGGTTTTAGGCGAGTTGTCATTTTGATTGTGGCGTTGGAGTGAGTTCAATTCCTTTGAGATCCTTCAGGATTTGAGCTCACATTTTGGTTGTCGTTTGGTGATTATTGTTGTCGCGTCTTTTTATTTTTCAGGTGAGCTCGAATCTAAGTGTGGGGGAATCATCGTCCCTTACGTTTAGGTTTTTGAGCGGATGATTGTTAAGATGTGATGATGATGATGTAGTTGATGGGGAGTGTAGGTTGGTGTCGTTAGTTTGGGTGATGATTTATTTGGTGATCCTCATTTTGAGTTTACTCGAGGTCGAGTAAAGTTCAAGTGTGGGGGTATTTGATACGCTCATGTTATACGGTGTATATACGTTACTCTAGGTGCACTTTGCTAGGGGATTTATTCATAATAGTTAATGTTTGCATATAAATATACCTTAGCGGAAGTTCGGAATTTTGTATGTTAATTGTTGTTAAAGTTGTAAAGTTCCGAGCTCTTGGAACTCCACCGTGTGCCTAAGCATCGCATCACCGCAAGCTCGTCATCACCAACCAAGTAGAGCTCAGCAGCACCTAGCATCACACGCACACCCGCTAACCAAGCATCGCACAACCAGCAGCATCGTCGAGCCATCAAGCTGCCCAGCCCAGCGCTCGAAGCATCGCACGCCATGCGCCTGCCCAGTGCTCATCGCCCATGCTCGAAGCCCAGCGCTCGCGACTCGCGAGCATCCTCGCACCTCGCGAGCAACCTGCCTTCGCGACTCGCGAGTCCTGTCGCGACTCGCGACCATTGCCAACCATTTTGTGCGCGGAAGACAGAGTACTCTTCGCGACTCGCGATCAGTCTCGCACCTCGCGACCCCCTAGGTCGGTGTAATTGTCGGCTGATTTTTGAGCTTTAGTATAAATACTAAACTTGATTTTTGGACCTAAGATAACACACATTTGAGGAGAGAGAATATCCAACACTCCATTCTTCTCTTCTTCTCTTCTCTTTTTAGTTTTTGTTTTCGAGTTTAGTCTTCGTAGATTTCAATTATGGGATTGGCTATTGCTATGCCGATTGTAGCTTGAACCGTTCTTGAACGAGATTAATATGGAGCTTCAAGCATTATTGTGAGATCTTTCCTCTCTATTTATTTCCTTTGATTATGGTTTAATTTCTATGCTTGCTTTCAATGGTTTTTGCATGATTATGCTAGGAATATTACTAGTTTGATTGTGTAATTAATCTAATGCTAGATTTAAGAATAGAATCGGATTGTTTTATTCTTTTATCAATTAGTAGCAAACTAGGGAGTAACTTAGATGCAGATCGTCTTGGTTATTTCTTGGGGAAATTGAATCAACTATTAAATGTTTATCGCTTGTATGATGTTAGCAGGTTTATTGGTTCTCTGTGTTTATTGCTGCTATCGGATTGAACTTAGACGCTATCGGACTAGGTTATCCTTTAGTTAGGGTTTTATAGTCACGCTGATCGTGCTATTCAACTAAGAATAAGGAGAATGCGAGATTAATTCTCAACAATAGATAATAATGGAAATGAATAGAGTCGAGGTTCAATGATCGATAATGAATTGAAGTGCATGTTAATCGGATTCAAGATCTTCCTATATTGATTTCTCATCTTATTTATATGTTAGTTAGTTGTAGTCTAATAACAACTCTTTGAAACCCCCCTTTTGTTATTATTAGGTTTCTCGACCGTTAAGAGTCTTCTAGGTACTAACGCACGCTAAGTATAGAACTCGTCCCCGTTTCCCTGTGGATACGAACCTTACTTCCCTTATACTAGTTTAGTGTAAAAGAGAGTAGGAGAAATTTTATCTTTGGACGGGCGGCGTTCACGACAAGCGCGGCCCTCCAGGCTGCCACTTTGCCAATATTATAATTATATACTCCCTCCGTCCCTTAATAGATTTTCCATTTCTCCAATGTACGTTTGTCAATGTACGCTTTGTGTCGTTAATATCTTTAATTACATATTAGTAAAAATTATAAAAGTTTGATTTTCCACATGTACCCAATGAGATGAATCAAACAAGACCCCGCATGATGTATAATAGTGCAATCTAGCCATCTCGGCAAGTGTCTAATGGAGTTAGCTAGCACTTACCAAGTAGAGAACATTCTTGGTCAAGCTTAAAGAAGTGGAAATGTAAGTGGAATACCCACTTCACAACTATGTGAATATTGGCTTAAGTGCAAGCGCGCAATATGTCTTCAAGTTGCTTAGAATCTCCAATTTCAGAAGTGGTAAGTGGCTTAATTTTGTTATTCTTGTATCTAGCATATTATAAAATCATATCTATCTTCTAGTATTTTTTTTACGGTTGTATTTAAAATTCTTTGTGTTTCGTGATAATATATATATCTTTATATAATTATAATATCTTGCATGCTTAAGAACAAGTAAGCATTATAAATTTGAAAGATAGTATTCTATTGGTGTTTGCTATTTCAGAAAGGTGGAGTATAATCATATATCTCGCGTGCTATCAAATTCACATTCCTCAATCAAAACAAGGCTTTCCAACATGAATTTTGTTTTTTAAAGAAGGTGGAGAGAAAAAAAGTTAGAAAACTTTTCTCTCAACTCTTACGAGTTGGTCACAAGTCACAACAACTTATCTAAAAGAAAAAAAAACTTATTATCTACAAAAAGAATTCAAGATCCTAATTAGTGATAATATCTACTTCATTTGGTTTCTTTAATCTTTATTTGTAACACTTTGATTTTTAGATCCATAAAGCATAACTTTGATTTTTTATTTGATACTCTAAGCATAACTTTGATTTTTAATATTTAACATCTTGTAAACTAAAACTATTTTTATATTAAATACTTCCCCCGTTCTTTTCTAATTACCACATTTTTCTTATCTGAAAGTTTCATATTAATTGCAACATTTCTTTATTTGGAAATATTTTCTCTCTATCTCTCTCCTATCACATGGGTCTCACCTTTTATTAATCTCTATCTCTCTCCTCTTCACATGGCTTTCTTAAAAAATGTGCCAAGGGCTAATGTTGCAATAATAATAGAACGGAGGAAGTAATAAGTATGGTCAAAATAAGTATATAATTATTACAAGTTAAAGTGTTGCAATTTAAAAGAAATGTTGAAAGTTCATCACAAGTTTCTTGATCTAATAGATTTAGCCTAATTTAGAAAGTGTATTTGCAACTTGGTTGGCCTTTTCATAGATATGAGGGTTATATTTGTACTAGCTAGGGGTGGCAATGAGTCAAGACAACTCGCGAGCTACTCAATATTGACTTGGTCAAAACTCGTCTCGAGTGAGCTCGAATCGAACTCGAGCTCGTCTCGAGATGTTGGTGAGTCGAGTTGAGCAACTCGATACTCGAATCGAAAACTCGTGAGAAGTCCGATTACCCAATTATCAATAGTAAAATACCTAAATTCAATATTTTTCTATCTTATTGTTGCTTTCAACATGAGACACTTGTAAGCTACTCGAAATCTAATCGGTCAAAGCTCAGACAAAACTCGGTCAAAACTTGACTCGAGTGAGCTCGACTCAACTGAAACTCGACTCGAAATGCTAACGAGTCGAGTCGAGCGAGCTCAAACTCGAACTCAACTCGCATCATTGCCACCCCCTCCTCATCGTCAAAACTAACTTAGAAATATTCTTGAATGGCCTTTCTATAGATTTTGAAGGGATATATTTGAACTACCTTAATGTCAATTGTCAATTGTCAAATAACAACTACAATGTGTTTATCAAGTAGTTGTATCTTCAACAACATTGATAGAATATTAATTGGGATTAAAACTTCTTGTTGTTATAGTAGCATTCGTAACCCTAAATCCTAATAAATGTGAATGAGCATTGGACTTTTACCTTTATTTTGATGTTAATAAAGCCAACTTTTCTAAAACTTCATAAGAGTTTAGACTAGTTGTCCCATTCAACAAGAAGAGGGGTGATGCCTAACAATAACATATATCAATTTGAATGGCTTATTATTCCACCTATTTTCAAATTGATTTTAGGATGCTAGCTATTTGGTATGTATATGGTTAAATTATTTCTCCACTAAGGCCCCATTCTTTTGGATTAGGAGAAACTGAACTGAACTGAAATAACAGCAACAACAATAATAATAATAAAAATAATAATTATAATAATAAAAATTAATAATTACTAATATAACAATAGTAATAACAATAACAATAATAATAATATTTATAATAATAATAACTAATATTAATAATAATAATAATTATAATTATAATTATTATTAATAATAATTGATATTATAAAATACTAATAATAACCATAATAATAATTAATAATGATAATAATAATAATAAATAATAATAATAATAAATAATAATAATTAATAATTAATTACAATAATATTAATAAATAATAATTATTAACAATTAACAATTAATAAATAATAATAATAATAATAATAATAATAATAATAACATTGAACTAAACTGAACTGAAAATAAGTGCAAAAGAACAGGGCCTAAAAGCTTGTGCAAGCATTACTGTCAAATCCAGAGTAATACATTAGTGGCTGCAACATATTTGTTTACGTGCAAATGGTTAAATTTTTACAGACAAATCAATGAAACTAATTATAAAAAATAAATTACCAAAAATCAAAATTTAGGAGGATTCAAATGAACCTCAATCTAAAGGGTAGCTTCGCCCCTCTGTGTAGGCCATTGATGGTATCAGAGCAAAAAAATGGTTTTAAGATAAAATCCTACATTACTAGATTTATGTATGTAGTCAGATTCTTCTTCGACAAAGGCTGATGTGGAGCTCTATCTAAAAATTTATCAAACTTCTTTAGCCCATGGATTTCCATAGAAAGTCAATTGTTTGATGTTGAACAATCGGATCAGAGGACGACCTATATATAGTTGTCACTCATGAAGGAGATGCTTGTTATAATATGCACAATAATGAAGAATCATGATCATTGATTTGATTCAATTGAAAGCAAAGCCCTTGTATGTGTAATTAATCTATGGAGCTAGAAATGAATGGAGGAATTTTCACCTTTCCTCTAAAAAAAACCACTCTGCCTCTTCAGTAACCACCATAGCATTCACGGAATGAGAACAAGGAGGTGCACGTGGAGATAGTTTCATACCTTTTCCTTCTTAAACAATCTATCAACTTTTTTTGACATCAAAATCTGTCAACTTCTGAATCTTCATTTTAGACACAAAGTACGTCATCTTACCTTTGTATATTTTTTGCTTAAGGATGTCGAAACGACTGATAAACTTTTCGAAATAGAAACGCCGCCTCTTAACAAGGTTTCCATACAACAGATCTAGCACAAACTTCAAATGTAACTAATAAGATAACTAAAGGTTTCTCTAATCTCTATTAGGTACTACCGTACAACGGTACAAGTATGATTAATGTATTTTCAGAGTGCTCTGCATGCATGGTTTATACGTTCTTTTTCCTACTAATGCCACTCAGGAAAACTATTCATTAACTCACACTTGAAGGAATTAATTGGGTACAATAAGTACAAATATGTTGTTGAGCATCAAAATTTGGAAACAGTATTTCAATTTAAACAAGAGAAGGCCGGCCAGCTTGTCATATTTCATATCATTATGCATAATTTATTTTGTACAAGAAGGACAAAATGAAACCATAATATTTTATCTCGATACACAATTATGAAACTCTCCTTTGAAGGGTTAACCCTAATATTGTATCTCGATACACAATTTGGTGACCCTTCTCTTAAAAGGTTAGTTTTAACAGTAACAAAAGTCGAGTTGGCCATACTTAGGTTCCTCATCCGGAGTAAAAAGTCCAAAATGGCGCTCACTTTCGTCCCTTGGTTTATCAACCTCATCAAACATTGCAAACAAGTATGTCTCAATCTCTTCTCCTGGTGTCAATGGAGTCCCCTTCTTCACATGATCGATCAAATTTGTGTAATAAGTCTTTGCATTTTCCGTCGTGGCCGCATCTTCAGCGTTTGATGGCCTCATAACTCATTTGATCATGGTGTCTACTTCTTATAGCATTATTTTTCTTATGGCCTGTAAATCCACCTTTCGACGGCCACCCGCTTTCCGACACCACCACCTTGACCTTCTTCTTCTTGTTACTCCGTTTTTTGTTTCCATTATAAAGTAGTTTATCTTGGGATGCAACAACTTTCTCTATAGAAGCATGCATTGCATCATATATTGCATCGAATAAATTTTGGTATTTCAACCCATTTTTATCATCAGTAAAAACAGTCCCAGGTGCAGTAAATAATGCATAATCAAGTTTAATATTTTTCGGATCATTTACATAAGATGTGTAGGGTTGAATGTTGACCAACAAAGGTGAATCATTAGTTGTCAAAAAGTTTATTATTGGGGTAATATAAGTTAAGTTTATAAATTGTGCATGGGATGGTGGATAAGAGTTTGTGATTAAACCTGTATCAATTACTGTAGAAACCTTAACTTGGGTTCCTAAATTGTTCGAATTTAATGCATTAAGAAGATTTTGCATCGCCGGTTCAACCGATGAGGCTCGTTGATCAGATGGATGGATTTCATTTCCAACAGCGATATATTTGATCGATGATGCATAAGGGACCACGTTGGTCCGAACCCACTTATCAGCGGTCGATTGATCGGAGGCTATAATCGGAATTTCCTCGTTACGGACGCCTAACATGAGGGTGATCCATGTACCTTTTAGTGCTTCTAGTGTGGTTTGATCGGGTTCATAGAGTCTCATTGCCTGTATGCCGTGGAAGTCATAGAGGTTTACCACATCTTCTGCGCATGGTAAGTCTTTTGCATTCCTTCCATAACATACTCCAATTTGTGCGTCTACATTAATTCATCATCAATGTAATTAGGCTTACGGTAGATAAACTTGTACACACATATTGGATGCCGTAGTTTGGCTTTTGCTTCATTTATTTTACTAGTTATTAAACAAGCTTTAATTGAATATCATATTTTCTCTTGTAGTGTGTTAAGGTGTTTACCAACATGTAAGGCGCATTGGAGAGGATGACTAACATATAAGCTTGATGGGCTGCTCCTTCTATTACCAATTGATTTTAGGATTTGAACCTCAATCGGGCTTATGTGTGATCACACTATCCGGTGTTGGCCTATGTGTGCAGGCTCAGTAACGTATTTATCATATTACCAACCTTCCTAATATAACTATAATCTATAATTCATCATGTTCAATAGAAAATGGCAAGATTAAATTGTGAGTGAGATCAGTGAGATAGATATATATATACCTGAAGGGTGCAGGCTAAGCAATAACAATACTGCGATGTACAGCGAGGAAGTGGTAGCCATATTATTGGAGGTGTTTGTTAATTTCCTTGATAGGTTTAAATCCTTTCCTTTGCCACTTTATATAGAGTTAGCGAAACAGCTCACGATATATAGAGTTTGTGGGTGTAGAAAAACTTAAACTATCTCGTCAACTAGTGGCAAAGCAAGAATTTTATTTGTGAAATATAGTTGTTGTATCAAGTATATACAGATACAGAAATTGTTTATCTAATACCAACAAAAATTTGAATCCGCTTAGATACTTGTCATGGGTTGATGATATCAGCATGCACCATGTTAACTAAGCTTTCTTGCTGAATAGAGCATGCAGCTAAAGCATATAACAAGTGTATATTAGTATTTGGTAAATAGGAGTATGTAATTATTTCAAACGAGTTGGTCGACTAGGGGTTAATTTATGTCTATCAGTCTGTCTAGATCAGATCTACTTTTTTCGAGTTTAATTTGAAATGCATTTTTGTATAATGCGTATAGCCTATAGGGGTGTTAACGAGCCGATCCGAGACCGAGCCTAGGGTTAGCTCGGCTCAGCTCGGCTCGTAACACTTTTAATCGAGTTGGAGCCGAGTCTCGTGCTTTTTCGAGTTTAGATTTTCTAGTTCAATTTACCTTAAAGTTCAACTTGAGTTAAATAATTACGTTACATATATTCCATAAATAGGTTTAAACTTTTTTCTTTGAGATTTTCACTAGTATTATTATGCACAATTTAAGTATAACTTTTCATTTAATTTCTATAATATGGAAAATAATATAGCTAAAACATATTTCGAGCCTGCTCACGAACTTTTCGAATCGAACTTTGTTATGTTAGACTCTAATAAAATTTGAGCGCAAGCTCGAATAGTTTGCGAGCCAACTAGCTAGGCTCATTAACACCCCTAAATGCTTAGTAAGTTTATGAAATATTCACGTAATCATCAGGCCATTGTGTCAAATACAATTTTATGTCATTGTTAGGAGGTTGCGGGTAATGTTCATGTTGGCCAGTCTCAAATAGTGAATTGTAGTTGTATTTTCTTAACAAACTTTTCATTGGTTTTTAGATTCCATTTCAGCTTTAATCAGGTTATTCATAGTTCAATTCATGTTTGATTTTGGACTAAATTAATTTTAACAAGTCTATAGGCAAGTAGTGTAAGCTAGCACTTAGCAAGTAGACGTGCATTCTTGAACAATTCGAGAGTAGTGGAACTGTGCGTTGAAAACCCACTTTTCAATGTCAAAAATTGGTTATGGCCTTATATCATGCACATTATAATACATATATATTTCGTATCCTGAGTGCTACTTTAAATTTTATAATCTACATTAAATATATCGGAGGGCTAATTAAGATAAAGCTAGCATTATAATTTTTTTTTATGACGGTTAATTATAAATTTTTTATGAGGGGTAAGCTAGCATTATAAAAAAAAAATATATATATATATCTGATTGATTTTTTTTCCAATATAATGAGGTGATCGTGCATAATCTTGCGTGCTATAAGATTTATAGTTTCCAATAAGTTGCAACTATCTGGCAACAGCGCCGCGGCAGGGTGTTCGCACTAGCACACAAGGAGACAGAACACAGAGAAACAATTAGAACGATCTTACTTGGAAAGGAGAGACTAAGAAACAGAATGCTGTGACGTGGAGAGATCCACTGTCCTTAAAGGTGATTTCGCCGCAGCACAGGTGCAAGCTTCCTCCCGACGACCACCCTCCAGGATTAGCACAGCGCCGCCCGATTGTGTGCACTCACAAGCAGACGGATGGAGTGACAAACTAAGCCCGAAATACTGGAGAACAATTTTATGTGAAGAGGAAGACTAAATAATGATGATTATTTTCTGTAACCAGAGGGAGGATTTATATAGAGTAGTGGAGCCAAGTAAAAACGGCAATGGAAAAATTCTGGGAGGAAATTATGGAGTGAAAGCTGCGAAAAACGGCAAGAATTGATTTGCCGTTACTAATTGATTGCGTAAATCTCGCAAAAGAAATAACGGAACAAACAAGTCCCAAAAATTAAAGCTGGTAATAAAACAGACCGCAGGCCCACAGCCCACGCCGCGCTCGCCACGAGCCCGAGCCCGGCCCGGCCGGCGCGCGTGTGTGGCTTGCCATTCTTCTAGCCCATTGCTCAACAAAGTTAAAAGGAACATAATAGTATATAAACAAGGTAGGACCTTCATATTCTTTCCATGTGGGACTTGGGTATTTCATGAACAAAATCAAGCAAGGAAATACTCCACAACTAAGGCTAACTTTGAGGCTTTAATTCCAACAATCCCCCACAAGAATCAAAGTTAGAAGAAGAAAAGAAGAATAAAAATTTCGGGCTTGAAAAAGAAGTGATGCATTAGTGTTAATGTCTTACGACTTGAATTAACACTTAGTGAATCGGATTTGGGAATCTTGTTCAATTAAGTGATGTTCATCTTGAACTTAAGAGAACTTGAAACCTTTATCTAAAACACACATCTATCTTTAAGGAAGTAGTCACTCCGCGATCAATGTGGCGCCTATACTGGCCATACGCCTACCTGGATACTCATAGATGCTCTAGAGAAATGACCCACATTTTCTCATAGGAAGCGGCCCCACTTCCACATCTAAGTAGGTGAATCCCATCAAGTGTGTACCACCACACACCACCACACATCTGTGGATATGGGTTCATTAAGAGCCCTTTGCTCATCCTCAATCACTAGTGGTAAGCACTTTTCAACACAATTTTCATAAGAGGGATAGAAATAAACAAGTGCCTTTATTACTAATGTTGCCCTTTGAACTCTATTTGCATAGAGTAGGGATTCATTATTACATTTCAAATGGGTCTCAATCCCATCCCTCTCGGATGCATCCACAATTACATTTCTAGAAAGGCCTTTAGTAAACGGATCCGCTAAATTCTTTTCGGACTTCACATAGTCCAGTGATATCACTCCACTGCTTATCAAATCTTTTACAACCTTGTGTCTGAGACGAATGTGTCTTTTCTTTCCATTGTAGACATTATTCTTTGCCACTGCAATAGCGACTCGGGAGTCGCAATGCAAGGTGCAACCGAAGGAGCGGGTTTCCCCACAATGGAACGTCATTCAACAAGTTTCTAAGCCATTACGCCTCATTTCACGCCAACTCAAGTGCAACAAATTCAGATTCCATTGTTGACATAGCGATACAAGATTGTTTACAAGATTTCCAAGAAATAGCACCACCACCCAAGGTAAAAACAAAACCACTAGTAGAATTAATCTCATCATTTCCAGATACCCAATTAGCATCACAATAACCTTCTAAAACAACGGTGAAGAAGAAAAGTGAATGCCCCAATCCATGGTTCCTCTAAGGTATCTAAGCAAACGACGCAAAGCACCCCAATGATCCTTGCTAGGATTATGAGTGTACCTACTAAGTCTACTAATAGCATATGCAACATCGAGTGCAGTGCGGTTCATCAAATACATAATGCTACCAATTACTTTAGCATACTCGGATTGGCCCACGGATCTCCCTTATTTTTCACCAAGTGGATACTAGAGTCATAAGGAGTCCTGACTGGATCAACATCAAAAGAGTTGAACTTCCTAAGTACCTTTTCCACATAATGAGCCCGACTCAAACTGAAACCATGAGGAGACCTAGAAATTTTAACTCCCAAAATAAGGCCACCTCACCCATATCTTTCATTTCAAACTTAGTACTCAAGAATTCTTTCACTTCATTCACAAGATCTAAGCTAGTCCCAAAATCAACATATCATCAACATATAAACAGATGATCACACAACCTCGAGAGTCATTTTTAGAATAAACACATGTATCGCTCTCATTTACAAGAAACCCAAAACTGGCTATGGTGATATCAAACTTTTGGTACCATTGTTTAGGGGCTTGCTTTAAACCATAAAGGGATTTTACTAGCTTACACACCTTGTGCTCTTGACCCGAAACTACACACCCTTCAAGTTGATCCATATAGATTTCTTCCTCAAGGTCACCATTTAGGAAAGCAGTCTTAACATCCATTTGATGCACTACAAGGCCATGTAAAGCGGCTAAGGCAATCGAGTCCTAATGGTAGCAATCTTAGTAACCGGGGAATAGGTGTCAAAATAGTCAATTCCCTCCTTTTGAGTGAAACCTCTCACAACTAATCTTGCCTTATACTTGTCTATTGAACCATCGGGCTTTAACTTCTTTTTAAAGATCCATTTGCTAGAGATGGGCTTACAACCCCTAGGAAGGTCCGCTAATTCCCAAGTGTTGTTACTCATGATGGACTCTAGCTCACTATCTATGGCCTCTTTCCAAAAAACAAGCATCAACAGATTTCATAGCCTCGTCATAGGTCTTAGGGTCTTCTTCTAAGATAAAAATAGACACTAGACTCTCATTTAGGACACAACTTTCAGTAAGGAAGGAGGTGACAAAATCGAGCCAAAACTGTTATCTTTCCTAGGTCTTTTACTCCTCCTAGGTTCTTCTTCTACTACGGTGTACAATCCACAAGAGGACTAGGCACGACAAAGCATGATCGGCGGAAGAAAAACTTGAAGCGGTAGAGGAACATTTCGGAGGAAACACATGTTCAAAGAATTCAGCAGTCTCTTGATTCAACAATAGAACCACAAGCATAAGAACCTCTAGCATCCTTAATAAGAAAGCGATAAGCAAAGACTATGAAAAGCATAACCAATGAAAATCGAATCACAAGTCTTTGGTCCTATTTTGTCCCTTTTAAAAGAAGGTATTGCAACTTTAGCAAGACACCCCCCACACTTTCAGGTATTTGAGGTTAGGTATATGGCCTTTCCACATCTCATATGGGGTTTTGTCTAACTTCTTATGAGGCACACGGTTCAAGACATGACAAGCGAGATAAAATTGCCTCTCCCCACATGTTATCGGGAAGTCCGGAACTAATCAACATAGCATTCATCATGTTCTTAAGGGTTCTATTCTTCCTTTCAGCTATACCGTTTTGTTCGGGGGTATAAGGGGCAATCAACTCATGAATAATCCCATTTTGTTCACAAAAGGTCTTAAGGGAAGTGGGATCATATTCTCCTCCCCTATCACTTCTAAGTCTCTTGATTTTCCTATCCAATTGGTTTTCAACCTCGGCTTTGTACTTTAAGAACATTCCCTCCGCTTCATCCTTAGATTTCGGAAGGTATACTACGGTGTAACGGGAAAAGTCATCTACAAAGGTTATGTAATACTTCTTCCCCCTCGACTTTCATGGTTCTTAAAGTCTCCTAAGTCTCGAATGAATTAGTTCAAGAAGTTCGATTTCCTATCAACCGATTTAAAAGGCTTCATAGCAAATTTAGCTTCAACACAAATTTCACATTTAGGCAAATCGAATTGGAGAAACCGGGTATCAAATTCAAGTGTTTTAGCCGTTTTATGGAGGCTGCATTCACATGACCTAATCTAGAATGCCATAAATCAATAGACTCAAGAATATAAACGAAAGAAGTGGAAGCGAGATTTATTCATGAGTTCAACAAGAGCATCAACAAAGAAAAAGCCCCCCATTACAATATCCCTTCCCCACAAATTCCCCATTATGGGTGATGACAAGTCTATCGAATCAAAAGACAACCTCAAACCAACCCTAATTAACAAACTTCCGTAAATTAGATTTCTACGCATTTCAGGAACATGAAGTACATTTGTAAGAGTAAGCAATTTTCCGAAGTGAGTTTGAGAGTAATCTTCCCTTTGCCGCCGACTTTTCTTGGAAGCGAGTTGCCCATGAACACATTTTCACCTTCCAGCTTTTCATATTGATTGAACATGGCTCGGTTGGTGCGGATGTGCCTCGTCGCTCCCGTGTCCACGATCCATTCAGCGGTATCTCCAGCTAGGTTGATCTCGGATACAACAAAGAACAAAGTTTTCAACCGCTTCTACCAAGTTTGCTTGGTTCTTCTTTTTGTTCCAAGAGGTTTGCAGCCTTGTGTCCAGGTTTACCGCACTCATGACAATGCCTTTGAACTCCGTATTTCGCACACCTCCATGAGATTTGAGACTATTGTCTCCCTTGTGAAAACCTTTTGTCTTCCGTTTGTTCCCGTCATAATTGGAGTGTTTGGACTCCACAAGATTAGCTTTAGGAAATACGAAGCATGACCGGAAGGTTTGTCCTTAAGACGGTTTTCTTCCTCAATTTTCGGATGGCCAACAAGTTCTTCAAGGGTAAGGTCTCTCTTTTTATGCATAAGTTGGTTCCTATAGTCTTTCCAAGAAGGTGGCGGTTTCTCAATAAGTACAATAGCCTGGGTATACTCACAAATAACAAGTCCCTCGCGGCAGAATATTGGTGCAAATAGTTTCATAGTCATGAACTTGGTCGATAATAGGTTTTTCATCATCTATCATGAAATTAAGCCACTTACTAATACAATATCGTTTGGAACCAGCATCATCAACACCATATTTCTTTTCCAGGGTATCCCAAATGTCCTTAGCATGGTTATAAGTCATGTAAATATCAAGTAGAGCATTGGACATATAATGTAATAACATCCCCTTACAAGGTTCTGGTCATCCTTAGCAAATTTAGTCTCATAAGCTAGTTTCTCGGTCTCATCGAAGGAATAACAGGATCATCAAGCACATAAGCCACATCAATTTGTTCAAGGTAAAACCTAACCCCGACGACCCAACGTTTATAGTTTTTCCCCTCAAGAGACTCGATTTTAGACATATCAGGAATTGTCATACGCGATGCCATAGCAAGAGAATTATACTAAATCACCTTTAAGATTGTTCGCACTAGCACACAAGGAGACAGAACACAGAGAAACAATTAGAACGATCTTACTTGGAAAGGAGAGACTAAGAAACAGAATGCTGTGACGTGGAGAGATCCACTGTCCTTAAAGGTGATTTCGCCGCAGCACAGGTGCAAGCTTCCTCCCGACGACCACCCTCCCGGGATTAGCACAGGCGCCGCCCGATTGTGTGCACTCACAAGCGGACGGATGGAGTGACAAACTAAGCCCGAAATACTTGGAGAACAATTTTATGTGAAGAGGAAGACTAAATAATGATGATTATTTTACGTAACCGCAGGGAGGATTTATATAGAGTAGTGGAGCCAAGTAAAACGGCAATGGAAAAATTCCGGGAGGAAATTATGGAGTGAAAGCTGCGAAAAACGGCAAGAATTGATTTGCCGTTACTAATTGATTGCGTAAATCTCGCAAAAGAAATAACGGAACAAACAAGTCCCAAAAATTAAAGCTGGTAATAAAACAGACCGCAGGCCCACAGCCCACGCCCGCGCCGCGCTCGCCACGAGCCCGAGCCCGGCCCGGCCGGCGCGCGTGTGTGGCTTGCCATTCTTCTAGCCCATTGCTCAACAAAGTTAAAAGGAACATAATAGTATATAAACAAGGTAGGACCTTCATATTCTTTCCATGTGGGACTTGGGTATTTCATGAACAAAATCAAGCAAGGAAATACTCCACAACTAAGGCTAACTTTGAGGCTTTAATTCCAACACAGGGAACCCTCGAGATTTACATTCAGATAAATGGTTCTTGGAACAAATATATTACACTAGCTAGGAAATTCTGCCTACCCCCCATCCCGATTCCCTTAAATCCCAAGTAAATGCTTAGGATAGAAATTGAAATCTAAACTTCATTAGGGGATGGAAAAACTCACCATTTACGCCAATCTCAATTCCTTGAAAGAATTTGATATTCTAACACAAAAACTACTTTACACATTCCTAATACTATGACGTAGACCCTTTTCTCCCAAAATAAGATTTGCTCTCACAAAGCCTTTGCATTCATTCCCTTAATTCCATCTTTTCACCTTTGATTCAAAACTATGTTTGATGATGCAAAATAAGTAATGGAAGGTATTTTAACGCAGTGTAGAGGGTACCAACTAACTCAGGATAATGTCGAGGCATCCTGAGGTCATTGGGATGATCTCTGATAAAAATCATAGACCGGCATAAAAGATTCAGAAACATCCTAAAAATATAGAGCAAATTTTGAAGCCTATAATACACCGTTTTCGAACAATCTTGATGCCTGGAACTAGCCTGCAAGGGATGCATCCTAAGTTCTTGGAGACCATATAAAAATATGATCATACCTTAAAACGAACGTACGATGTCCTTCATAGCTATTTTAGGGTTGAAACTGAAAATGTACAAAATAAGTCGTAGAAGTTATTTTAGGGAAATGAAGAGGGTCTCAGCCAACCGAGAGTCATCTCAAGGCATCTCTAAACTCTTGGTAAGGTCCAGATAGAAAAAATATTCAAGCCTAAATAAGTCCATAAATAGCTCTAAAATAACCAAATATGAAGCCTGTAACACACATTTTTGGAAATTCTGAAAAACATAACTCATGGGAGCATCATGATGTTGTAGGAGACTATTAATTTAAAAGAAGCTTCTGTATAACCCTTAAACGATCAAAGATTGCGATTAAAGTAATAACGTAATCCGAAACTGACTTGGTTCTAGGGATAAAGAAAGACTCAGTAAACTGGGATTAACCCTCTTCATGACCAATAGGGTCGGAAGGCGGTGGGGAAAGGAGGGGACACTAGTCGTGATTGCCTCTTCTAATTTTTTTCAATCTGGACTTGGGTCGAAACGACCACCTCCATATGATTGAGCTCCATGCCGGGCTCTCGGATAGACGCTAATGGTCCTAGCTAAGGTTTAGTTTATGGAAGGCGAAGAACTCACGGCCCGTTTGGTTAGCGGTATTAAATAGTAGTAATGGTAATGGTTTTTAGTGCAAATTTGTGAAGGCATTCCCATGTCAATACATCAATGGTAATGCTACTTTATCCCAAAACACCTATTTGCTCCCTAAAGTTTCATTACCATCCATTACCACTTGGGAATGTGGTATTGGGTGGTAATGGAAATTTATGAAGGAAAACATATGTTTTGACATCAAGTTTCATTACAAATTTAAACTAGAAAGCATTACCATTTCCATTATTTAGTACCACTAATCAAACGGGCCGTCAAGTTTAAACAAGTCCTGTCTACCTCAATTTTGTTCTCAAAGAATCAATAGCTATTGCCGGCCCTTTCAAGACATCTTTATGTCCCCCGATCCCGTACATGGGCTCAATTCAATATGATCTAGATTCTAGGACATGCCTTCTTTCGAAGCAACGTATATGTGAAAAGAATCGAATCTTACCAGTGTAAGGACGATCTATTCATTCCCCCTGCTTACGGCTTTTCAGCACAAATCCAATTTGAGTCTGAGAATTAAAAATCAAATTTGGTAAGGAAAAAAAAAACCCAAATCTTAATAAAAGTTAATTATTATATATGAAATGTGGAAAATGATCAAAATCGATCCGACCCATTAACACTGTTGTTTTAATTTAGTGTTGTCAAACGTTATTTGTGTTTGGTCCAGTTAGCACACGTTAGTGAATGAGTTGAGTCTACTCGCACGCAAACATTTACATGCGATAAGACCCAAACAGCATGTGGCCCATAATCAATTCATACTTAATAGTTAGACAATAATAGACATTTAGGATCTTGACTAACTGACATAAGTCTCCGATATATGTTGGTTGATATAATATAACCGACAATTTCTATATCTTTCATAATAAAAAAGAAAATAATTTCAATTTAAAGAAATTTCAAACTCATCTAGAGAAAATAATTACTTCATGGAGATATTTTCGGATTTGCTGGGATTGCCGTATGCATTATGATGAAATTATTCTAGGTCAAAGGGATATTCTTGATTCGAATAAATATTATGGGTTGTGGTTGAAATATTTGTACATGCTATATATACTTCTTACGTCAAGTATTGTTTTTGTACAAACTAATTAATGAATATGTATAGAATTATGATTTTTTTTACATGTCGAGCATTGCAATTCTGGTATATATTTGGACCCAATTTACAATTAGCTCATTTGTGTCTTCAAATATATACTTTCGTGGGCAAGCTAGAGTTTGTACAAAACAGATTTCATGATAATAATTCCAATAAAGTGCCCCATCCCCTAGTTATTGTTTATAACTTTTAACCTCGGATTGTAACACTCTAAACATTATTATGTAAGGAATGAAAGGCTTTGTTTACCAAATTTTTTTTTTCAATAAGTGACCATTTGAAAAAAAAAAAGTAACTCAACACTTAAAAAAAAGGAGTTTGAATAAAAAAGGTAACTTGGGCAAATTATGGATTTACAATAATCTTATTATAGATTGAATCTGATCCATAAAAAGTTTGTATCGATCATTACCTTGACACAGAATTGATTTCAACGAGCATTGATCTAGATCTTACTGGCCAGTAATGATCTTGTGAAATTTTAAGACTCTATTCTTCATCATATAGAGACAAAGTTAAACAAGAACAACTTTCGATAATGAATACATGTTTCACAACTCACAAGATCTGTATTTAAGAGTAAATATTGCAGCTAGGATAGTATTACAGCAGGAGGATCTTTTATTACAAGTTCAGTCTATGATCCGGTGTTTCCTTTCACTTATTATTATGTAGATGACATTACTACATATGGCATACTTCCTCCGTTCCAAAATAAGTGAAACACTTCTCTCATTTATGTGAGAGCTTTTTGAGACAAGTGTTTCACTTATTCTGGAACGGAGGAAATATTAGAATATATACTAGGCAAACTACTTTCAATTGAAATTGAGTTGGTATTTTGGCTGTTTATTGGGAGTAAACAGTCCAAAATTGTTCTCAATACCTCCACCCTTTTGGTTCTCATCAAACATAGCAAACAAATATGCCTCAATTGGTGCTTTCTTCAGGGGAGTTCCTTGCTTTACATGACCAATTAAGCCCTTGTAATAAGTCCCCGCGTTAGAAATACTGGCAGCATTACCATCAGCCGAAGGCCACCCACTCTCGGACACAACAATCGGCACATTGGGGGCACCGGCTTTCGCTAAGGCCGCATACACAGTGTCGACTAAAGCATCAAAGACATTTTGGTACTGTAAACCGTTATCGTCATTAACCTGGGTGTTAGGTGAAGTAAAGAGCGCGTAATCTAGACGCATACTTGGGGTGCCAATGAAAGAAAAGTAAGGGTAGATGTTGGCTAACAAAGGTGAGTTGTTATTTTTAAGGAAGTTAACAATTGGATTGATGTATGACGAAGAAGTAAAAGCACCTTTAGAAGGTGGGAAGTTAGCAACGAGGTCACTCTTGATCGCGGTAGAGACTTTAATTCTACCAGCTAAATTAGCTGATCGAAGGGCATTTTGGACATTTTGCATGGCCGGGACAATTGACCCTGCCTCGGCATCATTAGGCATAATTTCATTCCCAACTGCAATGTATCGAATGTTAGACGCGTAAGGGACTACATTGTTTTGCACCCAACGAGACGCAGCCCCAGCATCAGAGCCGAGTGACCTGAGGTCACGCTTAGGGACATCGACGATTAGGCCTATATTCGATCCTCTAACTGCTTGGAGGGTCCTTTGGTTGGGGTCGTAGATTCTCATCCTCGTTATTCCCCTCGACTTGTACAAGCTTACGACATCTTCCTCGGAAGGTAAGTTGTTGCCAAGTCTTCCGTTACATACGCCAATTTGTGCCTCTGCATCACATTAAACAAAGTAAGTACGTAAACATATAACATGAAAATTACACTTTCTCTAATGACACACAATATTGTTTAATTATTAATTAAGTACCTGTCAGTTGAATACTAGGTAGAATTACTGCAAGAAGCAGCAATGTAGCAACTGCAGAAGTTGTGCTAATTAGCCCCATTGGAAAGAAATAACTCTAAGAACAGAGAAAAATATCAGATTTTGTTGATTTAATCATCATACAAATTACCAGTTTTTATAGGATAATTGAGTTGAAAAGTCGACACTATGGTTCAAAATTTTGATATAAAAATAATAAAGAAAATAAGAATATGACCAGCACTTTTCAAACAAAAAACGTCGTTTATGGACATAATTCAATGCTAATTAAGACTGAAGATTTTCTTCGTATAGCAGCCACTTAGCTTATGTTTTGGGTTAGTCTTTTGTTTACATGTGAGTGAGTACGTTAAATGTGGAAAACTGGAAGATTGAGATCATTACAAAGACTAGATAATTGATGAATGCCTAATTAAATCTATTGTAGCTTGACGGAGATATCTGCCAGGACTAACACGTCAAAATGAATAATATTCCTTGCTATATATGATGTATAATCTTTTACTTCGTATTGCATCATATAATTTTAAGAGAATGATGCATGTCATCTTCATCTCTAAATATTTGTTTATGCCTTTTGAGGTTTAACTTTGACCATACATCATTCTTAAACTATATAAGTAACTATTATAACGTTATTTTGCAATATATTAATAAAAAGAGGAATGAATTGAGTGATTAAAATTATCTCGCAAAAAAAATCGGATTTGTAAAGCAATGTTCACTATGGCATGCACAGTATTTCAACTGAATTAGCTAATATTTGGAGATTAAGTTGAAATACAATGCATATATATATATACAAGAAATAGAACAATAATGGGGTATAATTAAACAAGAAACAAAAGATTTTTAACATGTTTTAATCTCTACTCCGAGATCTATGTCCACCAAATCCACTAATACTGAACTCCCTAATAGTATTGCCAAGTTAAATCGAAGTACAAACTCTTGCACGCACCTAACCAAATACTCTCTATAATGGTAAAATTACATAAATATCTCCTTAATATACGCTTCTCAATCAAAGCAGGTAGACATTATGAATTAATCTAAGCAACTAATTTAGAAATGTCAGTAATACTATGCTATTCTCTGCAGAGCCAAATTCCTTACTATAAGATATGATAAGTTCAAATTAGAATATTATCAAATCTTTTATACGGCAAATATCTTTGCACAAACTAGATAATAACTTCTAAAAACCTATCCTATTAGAATCAGATTTTAAACAAAGATACTATTTTATTTGATTAAGATTATTTTCCTTGGATTAACATGTTTTTGAAAATCTTTTTTCTTTTTCTGTAAAATTATTACTATCAAATCTATTTATTCTTACTTTAATAAGTCTTATATATGGCGGCCACAACTATAGTTATTATTCATACTACTAACTCTAGTAGATATAAATAACTAAAACAATTATGTTCTTGATAATAATTTTACCAATAGTACTTAAGCTAGCATTAACTAAGTTAGTTAGTATAGTTACTTTTACAATTTACTAAAAAAAAAAAATCTAGATACACTTCAATCTTCAATCTTTGAAACTTGACATCCAAATTTTTTTAAAGCAATCAATAATCTGCATCATTAAAATAAAATAAAATACAAGAACATATATATGATGAAAGATAGTTTATGTTAAGCCGAATAAGAGCGAACTCACAAATTGTATTGCTTCGGATGATTTTTTTTTATTAAGGCTATTTTTAATCGAATCTGCAATGTATCTAGTTCTAAGGTGTTATTAATTGTGTTGTAATTTTCGTTTTTTCAGGAATTGATTGTAAGTGCCGTTTGGTTATCTTTTTTCTTCTTGCAAAAAAAAAACTCTTAAACTCTTAAGGTCATATAACATATACTTATATAACAATTTTATATTATTATAATAAAGAAAAATTGTCAGAAACTACCTTTTGAAGACACTTTTTAAAAAAAAGATACCTTATATCACGTTTATTTTACAAAATTACCTTATAAGTGGAAAAACTTTAAAAAGCACTACCAAATGTAAAATTTACTGACCACGGTTAACTATTCCCTTCAATTATCCCTCTAATATAAGATTATGAAAATACCCCTTAAATGACCCCAACCACCCTCTTTGTTATTCCATCACAGCAGCTTTTTTTCATCCCTTCCACAATCGAATTGCAGAGCAGCAACATTTGCATATCACTCGTTGCCTTCTAGACTCGTTGAAATTTTTTTCACTTGTGATTGAAGGGATGAAAAATTGCTGCTGACTGCTGTGAGGGAATACCAAAGAGGGTGGTTAGGGTCATTTAAGGGGGTATTTTCGTAATCTTAAATTAGAGATATAATTGGAGGGAATAGTTAACTATGGCTAGTAAATTCTACATTTGGTAGTGCTTTTGGAGTTTTTCCGCTTATAAGGTAGTTTTGTAAAATAAACGTAATATAAGGTAATTTTTTTTAAAAAAAAGTGTATTTAAAAGGTAGTTTTTAACAATTTTTCCTTATAATAACTTGAAAGAAATTTGCGGTCATAGAATCGATCTCAAAAGTGAAAAATGACAAAAAAAATTAGAAATGAAGAGAGTAATATTATGTGGCGTGCCGCCTATGAATAATACTTGAATCCTCCAATTTTGAAAAGTCTACCAAATTAGTACTCCTCGCAACGCAACTAACTTAGTCAAGAACGAAGAGTATTTAATTTCTCAAGTCGTTATAATATGTTATCCTCTTGACTTGTTGACATAGGAGTGACGACTAACTTATGGAGTCCTCCCTCGGTTGAGTGGTTGTTACTTGTTAGGTCTTACAGCATTTTGTTGGAGGAGTCTTACAGCATTTTGATTACTTCTTATCTATTTCTAGAATAATATGCATTCCTCCGCTGTCTCTTAGTTCATTCTCACATACTTCCACCGTTTCATTTATTTTGTTATGTGTAAAATATTGACTTTTGGTCATTGTAATTATTAATTTTTGTAATATTTGACATACATAATTCTAATTTCCAATAATTTTAGCTAAATAATTATATAATAGTTCCAAGTTGGGGGAGAACCTTACTAAAAACAAAATGAGTGTGAAATTGGCTAAATACCATGAATCCAAATTAAATTAATAAAGACATGAATTCATAGTTATTGTTAAAGGACCAACTCAACCAAAAGCTTAATCTGATAGTTGGAGTCCTAGAATAGTTTTATACTCTATCACACCCCCTCACGCGAGAGCCCATTGGCTTGTAGTGTGGATGCAACACAGGCCTCCCTCATACCTGGCTCTAAATGTTCCACTTAGAAAAGAGGGGTGGATGAGATTTGAACCCGTGACCTTTATGTCACGCTGGCTCTGGTACCATGTTAAATGACCAACTCAACCAAAAGCTTAAGCTTATGGTTGGAGTCCCAAGAATAGTTTTATACTCTATCATACCATGTCAAAGGATCCACTCAACCAAAAGCTTAAGCTGATGGTTGGAGTCCGAGGTATAATTTTTTACTATATCAGTTATATATTTCATCCTTTTCTTTCTAAGTGACACACTTTTCACAAAAAGCTCTCACATAAAAAGAAGAAGCGTGCACTTAAAAAGAAATGGAGGTAGTATATTATTATTTTGAGTAGGTCAGTCCAAAGGTTAGGATTTTTATTTTCTTATCTAAAACTGGATTTATTTTGTAAAAATAGGTGAAAGTAGAGATTATTCTTATTAATTTTTTTTATTGAAAAATCTACTTTAGCTCCCTCCCCCAACCAAAAAATAAATAAATAGAAATTCAATTAAAGACAGTACATCATGTTCATGCTTAGGATGTTACAATATAATTGTCCCTTCAAGTAAAAGAAAAAGAAAGCTAAGGATATCAACATCTCCATAATAGAATTGTTATGAGCTGTAATTATTTTTGATCTTATTCTCTTACACTATATGTTGGGGTCTAGCGATAAAAAAAACCCTAGCCTCCTCCTCTCCTCTCCCCTCTCTTCTCTTCCTCCTCAAAAGACCCTAATCCTTTTCTTCCATTTTTGGGGCTGCCATTAGAGGTGGGCATGGGCCGGGCCAGCACGTGGGCCGTCCCGGCCCGGCACTCTTTGGGCCCGGCCCGTTGTCTGCTCCGTTGGCCGTGGGCCTGCCACGGTCAAGAAATTTTATTATAGGCCCGCACCGGCACGAGCCCTCCTTTATGGTTCGTGGGCCATGGGCCGAACACTCCTTTCCTTTGTTTTTTAGCCTAAAACCGCCAAGAATCCAAAAAAAAAACAACATAAAACACGGGTCAGGCCCGCCACTCACGGACTCCGGCCCGACCCGCCATTTCCGTAAGCCCGCGGGCCGAGCCCATGAACATGCCCGACTCGGCCCATGCCCAGGTCTGGCTGCCATCATCCTTTCGATGGTGGTAAGCCCCCAATTCTTCTTTTTTCTTCTAGTTTTCATTATTTTTGTTATTAATAATCTTTCATTCTCTATATTTTTGAGAGTTTTCTACCCAATTTTTGGGTTCTTTCTCTCCTTTCATGGGAGTTTGGTGTATGGTTTTATTCTTTTCCCACGTGGAAGTTTAAAAATTGGTATGAGGAATTGTTCCTAATGGTTGAAGTTCAAGACCATCAACATTGAAGTATTGGAAATTCGGATGCGGTCGACATAGTTAAATTAATAATTTTCTTCCCCAAACTATGTCAGAATGATAGACTTCCCCATCAATAGTTGCGTAATGCAGCAAATACAAGGGGGCTGCGCTGTATTGTTCGATCAGGTTCATTGTAGTTTTTTCGAAGACGAATTTGATTTGATCTTATCTGATTATAACTTGTATATCTTTAATACTTATTGTAAATGTAACAACCCATAATTTTGCTCCTAGTTTTTCGCAAGAATTTTCTCTAAAAACTATTATTTTCTCTAAATTAATTATTTTTATTTTATAATTTTGGGAGCCGAATTATTATTTTTTATTTTTATGGCGTGTCAATGTGTTTATTTCATTTATATTTATAATATAATTTATTAGAATTATTTTTATTATTAAGTATTTTCAAAGTTTAGGCGCGATTTAGGAATTAACCGTTTTATCGCGTATCGGGCTTTCGGAGCATGGATCGTTGTTGAATTTGGGCCGAAAGTTTTTGTGGGTGTGTGGGCTTGGGGCAGCCGGCCAAGTGAAGGAATTAGGAGACCTTTCTCCTTTTCTTTTCTCTTTTGTTTTCTTAAGACTCTTTGATGCCTTATAACCCCCATAACCCCCCCTTAATGATTTCTTTAATTAAACCTCTTAATTCACTTCAAAATTCTGATTAGAAAATCAGAACTTTTGGCTGTCATTCTTCAACATTTTCGTCCATCATCATCACCATCATCACCATTTTCATTCTCTCAAATTTTCTTCATTTCTTCTCTTTGAAAATTGTTCGTGAATTGTTTTTGTGGCTTTTTCCTTATACTTCGCGCTTGGAATTTGAAGAAGAAGAGGGTCACACGCCTACTGTGGGGATTTCCAGAAGTTTTCAGCTCGCCTCCGACGATCCAGGTAACTAGTTGTTATCCTAGAATCATAGTGATTAGAGTAGTATTCGGTATTAGATTAATACGTTAGGAATTATCTAAAATACTTTTTGAATGATATTTTTGATGAAATTTTACATAAACATACGTGACATATGCTATGTGAATACTGTGTAGAGAAAAATAATTTTTGCATGATTTTTAATATTTATTTGATTTAATTAGTATTTTGTGCGTTTTTGGCTAAATTTCATAATAATTATTGAACGACTGTTAAAATTGATGAAACCATTTTTCTTAGATCATGTACATGCGTATAATGTATTCCATGCCTTGGAATAATTTTTATCTACTGTTTACTGTTTTAATTAATTGATATATCTGTTTTTGTAAATTCTGTTCAGTCAGTATATAATTCATGAAAATTATTATTATTGGCAGAAAAATTAATTTATTTGGATAATATGTATTTCCGTGAGTTTTTACATGTTATGTGAATTTTTGGTAATTTTTGGGCGTCTGTTTATATTTTTAATTATTATAATGGCTTATTTGAGGAATCTGTATATTAACTGTTAAAAATACTTTTTGAGTCCGAAAATTATAAATAAAAATTGTACCATGTCAGTAGAGCTATTAGGGTTATATGATAATTTTTGTGTGATTTTACTGCTCGAATTTGTTAGTTTCATAATTATTATGGTGTTTTTGTGATGAAATTGAGGACACACTATTAAATTGTTTGAGGGCTTGTAAATCAGATATAATTTATAATTTAATATATTCTGGTTTGCTGATTTTCAGTAGTATACAGTATGCATCATTTGAGTAACCACATGTTTAGGTTTGATTTATGGAATAAAATGATTTAATTGTTATTACTCTTTTAATGAATTATGATTTAGAGTTAATTGGTGATGTATTTGTGATTGAGTGTGGTTGCTGTAAAAACCAGTATATTGTCATTGTTGATGTTTGGGAATGTTCAAGTGTTATTGTGAGAGTTATTTGTTGAATATTTTATAAGTGATTTATTTTGAGGAATTATGAAGAACTGTTTGATGAATTGTGGGTATAAGGCCGGGTGGCATCCCTTTTTGACGAATATTTTTGATGAATGATACTTAGTTTGTATGCATGATTGTATTTTGAGATAAGAATATCCGGTGGGATATATGTAGTCCCCGGTTAAGAACATGCCAACCACCTGGTTTGCGAACTAGGGGTACACCTGGGTTAATTGTTGTCGTCCGAGAGGTCAGGGGGGTTCTGCGTGTTCTACCCTGCATCGGGAGTTTGGCCATTCTTAGACACAGGCAGTGGGGAACGTAAGCCCATAGACTGACCTGGAGATTGCGATCTGACAAACCTTAGGAAGTGATTTGCGAATCACTGGCGTTCGGTTTCTGACTCAATAACTTGTTGTATTTTTGATTTATTATTAGTATTTATTTATATTTGAATTATGTCACTCACTATATTATGTTTACTTATTGTTAATGATCTCTTGATTTATCTATGAGCTTTATGATTTCTATGTGCATGATATGATGTAATGAATTGCATGTTATTCCTTTCTTAATAATCTACCTCTGAATAGTGCTTTGATTGCTATTGTTCCCGGGAGAACTGCTAGTTACTCCCCACTGACTGTGGAAATATGTATTATAATCTTGCAGATGGAAATGATTGCTAGGCTTGTGACTGCCTGGGCTAGCAGTGTGAGAGTTGGTTGTGAGAAGAAGCTTTTAGTTTTGTTTTTGGTAGATGAACTTTATATAGGTCATAGGGAGACTTATTTTTGGATTGCCTTCAAGGATATTAGTGTTATTTAAGTTTATTTTGGGAGACTTGCATGTCTCATGGTATTTTGGATTTGTTAGTATGATACAATTGGGATACTTCTTTTATGTTGGAACCATGATGTTACTTGGAGATTTATTCCCTTTTTAAGCTATGAATTTTGAGTTATTATCTTTATTTATTGTTTTAGAGTAGCATACCGTCCCGACGTTATTTCCGCTAACGTCATTTTAGTATTTCTTGAATTAATAAGGTTTAGTATCCTAGTAGTAGAAGGACGGGGTGTTACAGTTGGTATCAGAGCAAAGTTACCCGAGACCCTTACTTAGCCACTAAGAAACTCCCGGGAAATGTATAGTTGAAGTAAATAGGGTCATTAGAATCTTAGGCTTCAAGAAAAGTAGTGGTGAGAGGGTCACTTGGGTAGGAAACCACGGGAAAATATTTTTTTTATTTTGATGTGATAAGTTGTTAATTTACAACTAATAACGTGTTCAATAACGAATGTTTAACTTGTGTTTGTAGAATGCCGCCTCGAGGGTTGACTAGTGCTAGAAAGGAGGCTGCCCGAAAAAGGCGCCAAGCACTTGAGAACGCCATCATAGCTATGGCTAACCGGTCTTCTGCTCCGCCTAGTGGGCAATCTGTTTTTGATCGGTTTGACCGTCACCGTCCGCCTACTTTTGACGGGACTTCTGATCCTGTTGTGCTGGAAGGGTGGTTAAGGGAGATGGAGAAGCTGTTTGCTGCTACTGGATGTCCTGCTGCTGAAATGGTGCCTATTGGTACCTACTATCTCGAAGATGGAAGGCGATAACTCGGTGGAGTACTTGTTCGTGCAAGCCGCATGGCTACACCGGGATTTGGATGGGATGAGTTCCGTGTTAAGTCGAAGGAGAGGTTTTATCCCGATGAGCTCCGTTGGCGAGAAGCGGGAAGAGTTCTTAACTCTCGTCTCGGGGTACTACGAGTGTGCGGGAGTACACCGACAAATTCACCGAGCTGTCCAGGTTTGCTACCTCAGTTGTACCTACCGAAGCTGAGCGTGTAAAGAGGTACATCAAGAAAATGGATCCTAGGGTGAGGACCCATGTTCTGAGTTCGGGAGCTTCGACTTTCCAGGGAGCATATGAAATAGCTCTGAGTATTCATGCCTCTTTGAAAGAGGAAGATTCTGCTAAGGCTGCTGCTGCTAAGAAGCCTGCTGCTACCTATGTTCAGTTCCCAGCTAAGAAGCCGAGGTATGAGCCGTCTAGTCGAGGGGGTTATCAACAGGGTTCTGGATCTGGTTTTCGTCCGAGTTTTGATCCGAGCAAGTGCCGAATCTGTGGTAAAGCTGCTCATCCGGGGAAGAACTGTGATGGATCGACCGTTGTCTGTTTCTATTGCAAGGAAGTGGGGCACAAGTCTTTTCAATGTGCTAAGAATCCTAGAGCTCCGTCTTTTTCTCGCCGGGTCCTGCTAAGCCGCTTAGTTCTTCTCGCTCCTCCGAAGAACAGGATTTATGTGATGACGCAAGCCGAAGCCGATGTCCATCCCGATGTCATCTCTCGGTACTTTTCTTGTAAATAATGCTCCCGCTTTTTTGTTCCGTTCGATACTGGTGCTACGATGTCTTTTGTTGCTAGTTCCTTTGTTCGAAAAGCTAATCTTTCCTCTAGATCTCCTATTAAGTCCCTAATTTCTCTTCCGTCTGGTGAGAATTATCCCCGTCATTCCGAGTTTAAGGGCGTGCCTGTCGTATTCCCGGGTTCCGAGTTGCCGCACCGATCTTAAGGAGTTTCCTATGTCGAGTTTGATGTGATCCTTGGAATAGATTGGTTATCGAAGTATCATGCCCGCATTCGGTGCCGTGATCGAAGGTGGTGCTCGGAGATCCTAAGGGGAAAAGGATTTCTTATTCGGGCGTTGTAGTGAAGAAGGGCGTTAAGTGGGTTTCCGCTCCGAGAATGCGGAAGATGCGTCAAAAGGTGATGTGGTATACCTTTGCATGGTGAAGGATTTGTCATCCGAAGATCGCCTCGAGAGTATTCCGGTAGTTCGGGATTATCCCGATGTATTTCCCGAAGAGTTGCCAGGTATTCCTCCCGAAAGAGATGTGGAGTTCCGCATTGATTTAGTACCGGCACGCTCCTATATCCAAGGCTCCGTATAGAATGGCGCCGTCCGAATTGCAAGAGTTGAAGACTCAATTGCAAGAGTTGATAGATAAGGGCTTCATAAGGCCTAGTGTGTCTCCTTGGGGTGCTCCCTGTTCGTTTGTCAAAAAGAAAGACGGGAGTATGCGTCCGTGCATCGATTACCGTGAGCTGAATAAGGTAACGATCAAGAATAAATATCCGTTGCCTCGCATTGAGGATCCGTTTGATCGCTTAAAAGGTGCCGGGGTATTTTCCAAGATCGATCCGAGATCCGGATATCATCAAATTCCCGTGAAGAAGGAGGATATTCCGAAGACCGCTTTTCGCACCGAGATATGGGCACTATGAATTTGAAGTGATGCCATTTGGTCTCACGAATGCTCCTCGCGATTTTCATGGATCAAATGAATCGCTCTTTCCACGAGTACTTGGATACTTGTGTGGTCGTGTTCATCGATGATATTCTCGTCTACTCTAAGGATGAGAAGGAGCATGAGAAGCATTTGAGACTGGTGTTGGATGTTCTCGCGCAAGCAAAAGTGGTTCGCAAAGCCGTCTAAGTGCGAGTTCGGGCTGAAGGAAGTTGCTTTTCTAGGGCATGTAATCGCAAGGAAGGAGTCAAGGTAGATCCCGCTAAGATCAAGGCTGTTGTCGAGTGGGAGAGTCCTAAGAATGTGACCGAGATTCGGAGTTTTCTGGGTCTGGCTGGTTATTATAGGAGGTTCGTTCAAAATTTCTCCAAGATAGCTCAACCTCGACTCGCTTGATGCGCAAGGACCGCAAGTTCATCCCGGTCCGAGGATTGTGAAGAGGCATTTCCGAAGCCGAAAAAGAGTTTCGACCTCTCGCTCCTGTTCTTACCTTGCCATCCGAGGGCGTTGGGTATGAAGTGTTCAGTGATGCATCGAAGAATGGTCTGGTTGTGTTTTGATGCAGCAAGGGAAAGTGATAGCCTATGGTTCGAGGCGCTTGAAAGTGCATGAGAGGAATTACCCGACCCATGATCCGGAGTTAGCGGCCGTGGTGTTTGCACTTAAGATATGGCGACACTATCTCGTATGGTGTTCCGTGTAAGGTGTATACTGACCACAAGAGCCTCGAAGTACATCTTCACTCGCCGTGATCTTAACATGAGGCAGAGAAGGTGGCTTGAATTGATCAAGGATTATGATCTGACCCTGGATTACCAAGAGGGTAAGGCGAATAAAGTAGCGGATGCTCTGAGTCGCAAGAGTAAGCATTCATTAAACGCTGCTATGGTTGTGCCTCGTGAATTGTGTGAAGAGTTTCGCAAGCTTGATATCGAGGTTGTTCCTCAGGGTTATGTATCTGCTTTGTTGGGTTCCATGAGTGCTGAGCCTGAGTTGTTCCAGGAGTTAAGAAGCAAGCAAAAGGGTGATCCAAAGCCGGAGAAGATCCGTGAAGCAAAGATGCAAGGTCGTGCAGAGAATTTTGAGATCTGTGGCCGATGATAGCTTCGAGGTTTATGGGGCGTTGGTGTGTGCCCAATGATGGTGAGCTTAAGAGAAAGATTCTCGAGGAAGCTCATAGTACCCCTTATTCCGTTCATCCCGGGGGTGACAAGCTCTATAAGGATCCGAAGGCTAATTTTTGGTGGCCTGGTATGAAGAGAGAGATTGCCGAGTTCGTAGCTAGGTGTTTGGTTTGCCGAAGGGTGAAAATTGAGCATCAGAGGCCTGGTGGTTTGTTGCAACCTTTGTCTATTCCTGCTTGGAAGTTCGACTCGATCTCGATGGATTTCGTGATGGGTTTGCCTAGAGCTGCCGGTGGATTGAATGCTGTGTGGGTGATTGTGGATCGATTGACTAAAGTGGCTCGTTTTATTGCGATGAAGAACACTTGGTCTATGGAAGAGTTAGCTGAAGCTTACGCTAATGAGATAATTCGTCTTCATGGGGTTCCCAAAGACATTGTCTCCGACCGTGATCCGCGATTCCTATCCCATCTCCTGGATTGCTTTGCAAGAGGCTTTTGGTTCGAAGTTGAAGCTGAGTACTGCATTTCATGCAACTACCGATGGTCGACCGAGAGGACTATTCGGACCTTGGAAGGTATGCTTCGTGCTTGTGCCTTGGAATTTCAAGCAGTCTTGGGTCAAGTCTCTTAGCTTGGTAGAGTTTTCTTATAACAACAGTTATCAAGCTAGTATCCAAATGGCTCCGTATGAGGCTCTCTATGGAAGGAAGTGTCGTAGTCCTACTTGTTGGAGCGACATCAGTGATTCATTGATTTTGGGCCCGGAGTTAATTCAGGATACAGTTGAGCAGGTGAAAGTAATTCAAGCGAAGATGAAGGCTGCTCAAGATAGGCAGAAGTCGTATGCTGATTTGCATCGGAAACCTATTTCTTTTGAGGTGGAGGATAAGGTGCTTTTGAGGGTTTCTCCTATGAAGGGAGTGATGCGGTTTGGTCAAAAGGGCAAGTTGAGTCCGAAGTTCGTAGGTCCCTATGAAATTCTTGAAAGGATCGGGGAGGTCGCGTATCGTTTGGCTTTGCCGCCGTAGCCGTCGAAGGTTCATGATGTGTTTCATGTGTCGCAGTTGCGCAGGTATCGTAGTGATCCTTCGCATGTAATCCCTGTTGAATCGGTGTCAGTTGAGCCGAATCTGACTTTTGAAGAGCGACCTGTTCGTATATTGGACCGTCAGAACCGTGCCCTGAGAAGGAAGGTGATTCCCTTGGTTAAAGTACTTTGGAGAAGTCAAAAGTACGAAGAAGCTACTTGGGAAACCGAAGAGTCAATGCGACCGAAATACCCGGAACTATTCGTTTCGTGTACTATTTGTGTTCTTGTCTTGTTTTTGTGTTTTCGAAGTTTCGAGGACGAAACTTTATTTAAGGAGGGGAGATTGTAACAACCCATAATTTTGCTCCTAGTTTTTCGCAAGAATTTTCTCTAAAAACTATTATTTTCTCTAAATTAATTATTTTTATTTTATAATTTTGGGAGCCGAATTATTATTTTTTATTTTTATGGCGTGTCAATGTGTTTATTTCATTTATATTTATAATATAATTTATTAGAATTATTTTTATTATTAAGTATTTTCAAAGTTTAGGCGCGATTTAGGAATTAACCGTTTTATCGCGTATCGGGCTTTCGGAGCATGGATCGTTGTTGAATTTGGGCCGAAAGTTTTTGTGGGTGTGTGGGGCTTGGGGCAGCCGGCCAAGTGAAGGAATTAGGAGACCTTTCTCCTTTTCTTTTCTCTTTTGTTTTCTTAAGACTCTTTGATGCCTTATAACCCCCATAACCCCCCTTAATGATTTCTTTAATTAAACCTCATTAAACCTCTTAATTCACTTCAAAATTCTGATTAGAAAATCAGAACTTTTGGCTGTCATTCTTCAACATTTTCGTCCATCATCATCACCATCATCACCATTTTCATTCTCTCAAATTTTCTTCATTTCTTCTCTTTGAAAATTGTTCGTGAATTGTTTTTGTGGCTTTTTCCTTATACTTCGCGCTTGGAATTTGAAGAAGAAGAGGGTCACACGCCTACTGTGGGGATTTCCAGAAGTTTTCAGCTCGCCTCCGACGATCCAGGTAACTAGTTGTTATCCTAGAATCATAGTGATTAGAGTAGTATTCGGTATTAGATTAATACGTTAGGAATTATCTAAAATACTTTTTGAATGATATTTTTGATGAAATTTTACATAAACATACGTGACATATGCTATGTGAATACTGTGTAGAGAAAAATAATTTTTGCATGATTTTTAATATTTATTTGATTTAATTAGTATTTTGTGCGTTTTTGGCTAAATTTCATAATAATTATTGAACGACTGTTAAAATTGATGAAACCATTTTTCTTAGATCATGTACATGCGTATAATGTATTCCATGCCTTGGAATAATTTTTATCTACTGTTTACTGTTTTAATTAATTGATATATCTGTTTTTGTAAATTCTGTTCAGTCAGTATATAATTCATGAAAATTATTATTATTGGCAGAAAAATTAATTTATTTGGATAATATGTATTTCCGTGAGTTTTTACATGTTATGTGAATTTTTGGTAATTTTTGGGCGTCTGTTTATATTTTTAATTATTATAATGGCTTATTTGAGGAATCTGTATATTAACTGTTAAAAATACTTTTTGAGTCCGAAAATTATAAATAAAAATTGTACCATGTCAGTAGAGCTATTAGGGTTATATGATAATTTTTGTGTGATTTTACTGCTCGAATTTGTTAGTTTCATAATTATTATGGTGTTTTTGTGATGAAATTGAGGACACACTATTAAATTGTTTGAGGGCTTGTAAATCAGATATAATTTATAATTTAATATATTCTGGTTTGCTGATTTTCAGTAGTATACAGTATGCATCATTTGAGTAACCACATGTTTAGGTTTGATTTATGGAATAAAATGATTTAATTGTTATTACTCTTTTAATGAATTATGATTTAGAGTTAATTGGTGATGTATTTGTGATTGAGTGTGGTTGCTGTAAAAACCAGTATATTGTCATTGTTGATGTTTGGGAATGTTCAAGTGTTATTGTGAGAGTTATTTGTTGAATATTTTATAAGTGATTTATTTTGAGGAATTATGAAGAACTGTTTGATGAATTGTGGGTATAAGGCCGGGTGGCATCCCTTTTTGACGAATATTTTTGATGAATGATACTTAGTTTGTATGCATGATTGTATTTTGAGATAAGAATATCCGGTGGGATATATGTAGTCCCCCGTTAAGAACATGCCAACCACCCGGTTTGCGAACTAGGGGTACACCCGGGTTAATTGTTGTCGTCCGAGAGGTCGGGGGTTCTCGCGTGTTCTACCCCCGCATCGGGAGTTTGGCCATTCTTAGACACAGGCGAGGGGGAACGTAAGCCCATAGGACCGACCCGGAGATTGCGATCTGACAAACCTTAGGAAGTGATTTGCGAATCACTGGCGTTCGGTTTCTGACTCAATAACTTGTTGTATTTTTGATTTATTATTAGTATTTATTTATATTTGAATTATGTCACTCACTATATTATGTTTACTTATTGTTAATGATCTCTTGATTTATCTATGAGCTTTATGATTTCTATGTGCATGATATGATGTAATGAATTGCATGTTATTCCTTTCTTAATAATCTACCTCTGAATAGTGCTTTGATTGCTATTGTTCCGGGGAGAACTGCTAGTTACTCCCCACCGACTGTGGAAATATGTATTATAATCTTGCAGATGGAAATGATTGCTAGGCTTGTGACTGCCCCGGGCTAGCAGTGTGAGAGTTGGTTGTGAGAAGAAGCTTTTAGTTTTGTTTTTGGTAGATGAACTTTATATAGGTCATAGGGAGACTTATTTTTGGATTGCCTTCAAGGATATTAGTGTTATTTAAGTTTATTTTGGGAGACTTGCATGTCTCATGGTATTTTGGATTTGTTAGTATGATACAATTGGGATACTTCTTTTATGTTGGAACCATGATGTTACTTGGAGATTTATTCCCTTTTTAAGCTATGAATTTTGAGTTATTATCTTTATTTATTGTTTTAGAGTAGCATACCGTCCCGACGTTATTTCCGCTAACGTCATTTTAGTATTTCTTGAATTAATAAGGTTTAGTATCCTAGTAGTAGAAGGACGGGGTGTTACGGTTGGTATCGAGCAAAGTTACCCGAGACCCTTACTTAGCCACTAAGAAACTCCCGAGGAAATGTATAGTTGAAGTAAATAGGGTCATTAGAATCTTAGGCTTCAAGAAAAGTAGTGGTGAGAGGGTCACTTGGGTAGGAAACCACGGGAAAATATTTTTTTTATTTTGATGTGATAAGTTGTTAATTTACAACTAATAACGTGTTCAATAACGAATGTTTAACTTGTGTTTGTAGAATGCCGCCTCGAGGGTTGACTAGTGCTAGAAAGGAGGCTGCCCGAAAAAGGCGCCAAGCACTTGAGAACGCCATCATAGCTATGGCTAACCGGTCTTCGCTCCGCCTAGTGGGCAATCTGTTTTTGATCGGTTTGGCCGTCACCGTCCGCCTACTTTTGACGGGACTTCGATCCTCGTTGTCTGTGGAAGGGTGGTTAAGGGAGATGGAGAAGTCGTTTCTTGCTCTTCGGATGTCCTGTTGCTTGAAATGGTGCCTATTGGTACCTACTATCCGAAGATGGAAGCCGATAACCGGTGGAGTACTGTTGTTCGTGCAAGCCTGCATGGCTACACCGGGATTTGGATGGGATGAGTTCCGTGTTAAGTCGAAGGAGAGGTTTTATCCCGATGAGCTCCGTTGGCAGAAGCAGGAAGAGTTCTTAACTCTGTCTCAGGGTACTCTGAGTGTGCAGGAGTACACTGACAAATTCACCGAGCTGTCCAGGTTTGCTACCTCAGTTGTACCTACCGAAGCTGAGCGTGTAAAGAGGTACATCAAGAAAATGGATCCTAGGGTGAGGACCCATGTTCCGAGTTCGGGAGCTTCGACTTTCCGGGGAGCATATGAAATAGCTCGAGTATTCATGCCTCTTTGAAAGAGGAAGATTCTCGCTAAGGCTGCCGCTGCTAAGAAGCCCGCTGCTACCTATGTTCGGCCTCCCGGCTAAGAAGCCGAGGTATGAGCCGTCTAGTCGAGGGGGTTATCAACGGGGTTCCGGATCCGGTTTTCGTCCGAAGTTTTGATCCGAGCAAGTGCCGAATCCGTGGTAAAGCTGCTCATCCGGGAAGAACTGTGATGGATCGACCGTTGTCTGTTTCTATTGCAAGGAAGTGGGGCACAAGTCTTTTCAATGTGCTAAGAATCCTAGAGCTCCGTCTTTTTCTGCTGGTCCTGCTAAGCCGCTTAGTTCTTCCGCTCCTCCGAAGAACAGGGATTTATGTGATGACGCAAGGTGAAGCCGATGTCCATCCCGATGTCATCTCTCGGTACTTTTCTTGTAAATAATGCTCCCGCTTTTGTTACGTTCGATACCGGTGCTACGAAGTGTCTTTTGTTGCTAGTTCCTTTGTTCGAAAAGCTAATCTTTCCTCTAGATCTCCTATTAAGTCCCTAATTTCTCTTCCGTCCGGTGAGAATTATCCCCGTCATTCCGAGTTTAAGGGCGTGCCCTGTCGCATTCCGGGTTCCGAGTTGCCCAGCCGATCTTAAGGAGTTTCCTATGTCGAGTTTGATGTGATCCTTGGAATAGATTGGTTATCGAAGTATCATGCCCGCATTCGGTGCCGTGATCAGAAGGTGGTGCTCAGAGATCCTAAGGGGAAAAGGATTTCTTATTCGGGCGTTGTAGTGAAGAAGGGCGTTAAGTGGGTTTCCGCTCTGAGAATGCGGAAGATGCGTCAAAAAGGTGATGTGGTATACCTTTGCATGGTGAAGGATTTGTCATCCGAAGATCGGCTCGAGAGTATTCCGGTAGTTCGGGATTATCCCGATGTATTTCCTCGAAGAGTTGCCGGGTATTCCTCCCGAAAGAGATGTGGAGTTCGCATTGATTTAGTACCGGGCACGCTCCTATATCCAAGGCTCCGTATAGAATGGCGCCGTCCGAATTGCAAGAGTTGAAGACTCAATTGCAAGAGTTGATAGATAAGGGCTTCATAAGGCCTAGTGTGTCTCCTTGGGGTGCTCCTCGTTTTGTTTGTCAAAAAGAAAGACGGGAGTATGCGTCCGTGCATCGATTACCGTGAGCTGAATAAGGTAACGATCAAGAATAAATATCCGTTGCCTCGCATTGAGGATCCGTTTGATCGCTTAAAAGGTGCTTTGGGGTATTTTCCAAGATCGATCCGAGATCCGGATATCATCAAATTCCCGTGAAGAAGGAGGATATTCCGAAGACCGCTTTCGCACCGAGATATGGGCACTATGAATTTGAAGTGATGCCATTTGGTCTCACGAATGCTCCTCGCGATTTTCATGGATCAAATGAATCGCTCTTTCCACGAGTACTTGGATACTTGTGTGGTCGTGTTCATCGATGATATTCTCGTCTACTCTAAGGATGAGAAGGAGCATGAGAAGCATTTGAGACTCGGTGTTGGATGTTCTCGCGCAAGCAAAAGTGGTTCGCAAAGCCGTCTAAGTGCGAGTTCGGCTGAAGGAAGTTGCTTTTCTAGGGCATGTAATCGCAAGGAAGGAGTCAAGGTAGATCCCGCTAAGATCAAGGCTGTTGTCGAGTGGGAGAGTCCTAAGAATGTGACCGAGATTCGGAGTTTTCCCGGGTCCGGCTGGTTATTATAGGAGGTTCGTTCAAAATTTCTCCAAGATAGCTCAACCTCTGACTCGCTTGATGCGCAAGGACTGCAAGTTCATCTGGTCTGAGGATTGTGAAGAGGCATTTCTGAAGCTGAAAAAGAGTTTGACCTCTGCTCCTGTTCTTACCTTGCCATCTGAGGGCGTTGGGTATGAAGTGTTCGAAGTGATGCATCGAAGAATGGTGTCGGGTTGTGTTTTGATGCGGCAAGGGAAAGTGATAGCCTATGGTTCGAGGCAGTTGAAAGTGCATGAGAGGAATTACCCGACCCATGATCCGGAGTTAGCGGGCTGTGGTGTTTGCACTTAAGATATGGCGACACTATCCCGTATGGTGTTCCGTGTAAGGTGTATACCGACCACAAGAGCCCGAAGTACATCTTCACTCGGCGTGATCTTAACATGAGGCGAGAGAAGGTGGCTTGAATTGATCAAGGATTATGATCTCGACCCTGGATTACCAAGAGGGTAAGGCGAATAAAGTAGCGGATGCTCGAGTCGCAAGAGTAAGCATTCATTAAACGCTGCTATGGTTGTGCCTCGTGAATTGTGTGAAGAGTTTCGCAAGCTTGATATCGAGGTTGTTCCTCAGGGTTATGTATCTGCTTTGTTGGGTTCCATGAGTGCTGAGCCTGAGTTGTTCCAGGAGTTAAGAAGCAAGCAAAAGGGTGATCCAAAGCTGGAGAAGATCCGTGAAGCAAAGATGCAAGGTCGTGCAGAGAATTTTGAGATCTCAGGCCGATGATAGCTTGAGGTTTATGGGGCGTTGGTGTGTGCCCAATGATGGTGAGCTTAAGAGAAAGATTCTCGAGGAAGCTCATAGTACTCCTTATTCCGTTCATCCTGGGGGTGACAAGCTCTATAAGGATCTGAAGGCTAATTTTTGGTGGCCTGGTATGAAGAGAGAGATTGCCGAGTTCGTAGCTAGGTGTTTGGTTTGCCAGAAGGTGAAAATTGAGCATCAGAGGCCTGGTGGTTTGTTGCAACCTTTGTCTATTCCTGCTTGGAAGTTCGACTCGATCTCGATGGATTTCGTGATGGGTTTGCCTAGAGCTGCCGGTGGATTGAATGCTGTGTGGGTGATTGTGGATCGATTGACTAAAGTGGCTCGTTTTATTGCGATGAAGAACACTTGGTCTATGGAAGAGTTAGCTGAAGCTTACGCTAATGAGATAATTCGTCTTCATGGGGTTCCCAAAGACATTGTCTCTGACCGTGATCCGCGATTCCTATCCCATCTCTGGATTGCTTTGCAAGAGGCTTTTGGTTCGAAGTTGAAGCTGAGTACTGCATTTCATGCAGCTACCGATGGTCAGACTGAGAGGACTATTCAGACCTTGGAAGATATGCTTCGTGCTTGTGCCTTGGAATTTCAGCAGTCTTGGGTCAAGTCTCTTAGCTTGGTAGAGTTTTCTTATAACAACAGTTATCAAGCTAGTATCCAAATGGCTCCGTATGAGGCTCTCTATGGAAGGAAGTGTCGTAGTCCTACTTGTTGGAGCGACATCAGTGATTCATTGATTTTGGGCCCGGAGTTAATTCAGGATACAGTTGAGCAGGTGAAAGTAATTCAAGCGAAGATGAAGGCTGCTCAAGATAGGCAGAAGTCGTATGCTGATTTGCATCGGAAACCTATTTCTTTTGAGGTGGAGGATAAGGTGCTTTTGAGGGTTTCTCCTATGAAGGGAGTGATGCGGTTTGGTCAAAAGGGCAAGTTGAGTCCGAAGTTCGTAGGTCCCTATGAAATTCTTGAAAGGATCGGGGAGGTCGCGTATCGTTTGGCTTTGCCGCCAGAGCTGTCGAAGGTTCATGATGTGTTTCATGTGTCGCAGTTGCGCAGGTATCGTAGTGATCCTTCGCATGTAATCCCTGTTGAATCGGTGTCAGTTGAGCCGAATCTGACTTTTGAAGAGCGACCTGTTCGTATATTGGACCGTCAGAACCGTGCCCTGAGAAGGAAGGTGATTCCCTTGGTTAAAGTACTTTGGAGAAGTCAAAAGTACGAAGAAGCTACTTGGGAAACCGAAGAGTCAATGCGACTGAAATACCCGGAACTATTCGTTTCAGGTACTATTTGTGTTCTTGTCTTGTTTTTGTGTTTTCGAAGTTTCGAGGACGAAACTTTATTTAAGGAGGGGAGATTGTAACAACCCATAATTTTGCTCCTAGTTTTTCGCAAGAATTTTCTCTAAAAACTATTATTTTCTCTAAATTAATTATTTTTATTTTATAATTTTGGGAGCCGAATTATTATTTTTTATTTTTATGGCGTGTCAATGTGTTTATTTCATTTATATTTATAATATAATTTATTAGAATTATTTTTATTATTAAGTATTTTCAAAGTTTAGGCGCGATTTAGGAATTAACCGTTTTATCGCGTATCGGGCTTTCGGAGCATGGATCGTTGTTGAATTTGGGCCGAAAGTTTTTGTGGGTGTGTGGGCTTGGGGCAGCCGGCCAAGTGAAGGAATTAGGAGACCTTTCTCCTTTTCTTTTCTCTTTTGTTTTCTTAAGACTCTTTGATGCCTTATAACCCCCATAACCCCCCCTTAATGATTTCTTTAATTAAACCTCATTAAACCTCTTAATTCACTTCAAAATTCTGATTAGAAAATCAGAACTTTTGGCTGTCATTCTTCAACATTTTCGTCCATCATCATCACCATCATCACCATTTTCATTCTCTCAAATTTTCTTCATTTCTTCTCTTTGATAATTGTTCGTGAATTGTTTTTGTGGCTTTTTCCTTATACTTCGCGCTTGGAATTTGAAGAAGAAGAGGGTCACACGCCTACTGTGGGGATTTCCAGAAGTTTTCAGCTCGCCTCCGACGATCCAGGTAACTAGTTGTTATCCTAGAATCATAGTGATTAGAGTAGTATTCGGTATTAGATTAATACGTTAGGAATTATCTAAAATACTTTTTGAATGATATTTTTGATGAAATTTTACATGAACATACGTGACATATGCTATGTGAATACTGTGTAGAGAAAAATAATTTTTGCATGATTTTTAATATTTATTTGATTTAATTAGTATTTTGTGCGTTTTTGGCTAAATTTCATAATAATTATTGAACGACTGTTAAAATTGATGAAACCATTTTTCTTAGATCATGTTACATGCGTATAATGTATTCCATGCCTTGGAATAATTTTTATCTACTGTTTACTGTTTTAATTAATTGATATATCTGTTTTTGTAAATTCTGTTCAGTCAGTATATAATTCATGAAAATTATTATTATTGGCAGAAAAATTAATTTATTTGGATAATATGTATTTCCGTGAGTTTTTACATGTTATGTGAATTTTTGGTAATTTTTGGGCGTCTGTTTATATTTTTAATTATTATAATGGCTTATTTGAGGAATCTGTATATTAACTGTTAAAAATACTTTTTGAGTCCGAAAATTATAAATAAAAATTGTACCATGTCAGTAGAGCTATTAGGGTTATATGATAATTTTTGTGTGATTTTACTGCTCGAATTTGTTAGTTTCATAATTATTATGGTGTTTTTGTGATGAAATTGAGGACACACTATTAAATTGTTTGAGGGCTTGTAAATCAGATATAATTTATAATTTAATATATTCTGGGTTGCTGATTTTCAGTAGTATACAGTATGCATCATTTGAGTAACCACATGTTTAGGTTTGATTTATGGAATAAAATGATTTAATTGTTATTACTCTTTTAATGAATTATGATTTAGAGTTAATTGGTGATGTATTTGTGATTGAGTGTGGTTGCTGTAAAAACCAGTATATTGTCATTGTTGATGTTTGGGAATGTTCAAGTGTTATTGTGAGAGTTATTTGTTGAATATTTTATAAGTGATTTATTTTGAGGAATTATGAAGAACCTGTTTGATGAATTGTGGGTATAAGGCCGGGGTGGCATCCCTTTTTGACGAATATTTTTGATGAATGATACTTAGTTTGTATGCATGATTGTATTTTGAGATAAGAATATCCGGTGGGATATATGTAGTCCCCGGTTAAGAACATGCCAACCACCTGGTTTTGCGAACTAGGGGTACACCCGGGTTAATTGTTGTCGTCCGAGAGGTCGTGGGGTTCTGCGTGTTCTACCCCCGCATCGGGAGTTTGGCCATTCTTAGACACGGGCGTGGGGGAACGTAAGCCCATAGACTGACCTGGAGATTGCGATCTGACAAACCTTAGGAAGTGATTTGCGAATCACTGGCGTTCGGTTTCTGACTCAATAACTTGTTGTATTTTTGATTTATTATTAGTATTTATTTATATTTGAATTATGTCACTCACTATATTATGTTTACTTATTGTTAATGATCTCTTGATTTATCTATGAGCTTTATGATTTCTATGTGCATGATATGATGTAATGAATTGCATGTTATTCCTTTCTTAATAATCTACCTCTGAATAGTGCTTTGATTGCTATTGTTCTGGGAGAACCGCTAGTTACTCCCCACTGACTGTGGAAATATGTATTATAATCTTGCAGATGGAAATGATTGCTAGGCTTGTGACTGCCTGGGCTAGCAGTGTGAGAGTTGGTTGTGAGAAGAAGCTTTTAGTTTTGTTTTTGGTAGATGAACTTTATATAGGTCATAGGGAGACTTATTTTTGGATTGCCTTCAAGGATATTAGTGTTATTTAAGTTTATTTTGGGAGACTTGCATGTCTCATGGTATTTTGGATTTGTTAGTATGATACAATTGGGATACTTCTTTTATGTTGGAACCATGATGTTACTTGGAGATTTATTCCCTTTTTAAGCTATGAATTTTGAGTTATTATCTTTATTTATTGTTTTAGAGTAGCATACCGTCCCGACGTTATTTCCGCTAACGTCATTTTAGTATTTCTTGAATTAATAAGGTTTAGTATCCTAGTAGTAGAAGGACGGGGTGTTACAGTTGGTATCAGAGCAAAGTTACCCGAGACCCTTACTTAGCCACTAAGAAACTCCCGGGAAATGTATAGTTGAAGTAAATAGGGTCATTAGAATCTTAGGCTTCAAGAAAAGTAGTGGTGAGAGGGTCACTTGGGTAGGAAACCACGGGAAAATATTTTTTTTATTTTGATGTGATAAGTTGTTAATTTACAACTAATAACGTGTTCAATAACGAATGTTTAACTTGTGTTTGTAGAATGCCGCCTCGAGGGTTGACTAGTGCTAGAAAGGAGGCTGCCCGAAAAAGGCGCCAAGCACTTGAGAACGCCATCATAGCTATGGCTAACCTGGTCTTACGCTCCGCCTAGTGGGCAATCTGTTTTTGATCGGTTTGGCCGTCACCGTCCGCCTACTTTTGACGGGACTTCGATCTGTTGTCTTGGAAGGGTGGTTAAGGGGAGATGGAGAAGCTGTTTCTTTGCTCTTTTGGATGTCCTGTTCGCTGAAATGGTGCCTATTGGTACCTACTATCTCGAAGATGGAAGGCGATAACCGGTGGAGTACTTGTTCGTGCAAGCTGCATGGCTACACCGGGATTTGGATGGGATGAGTTCCGTGTTAAGGCGAAGGAGAGGTTTTATCCCGATGAGCTCCGTTGGCGAAGCAGGGAAGAGTTCTTAACTCTGTCTCGGGGGTACTACGAGTGTGCGGGAGTACACCGACAAATTCACCGAGCCGTCCCGGGTTTGCTACCTCGGTTGTACCTACCGAAGGCGAGCGTGTAAAGAGGTACATCAAGAAAATGGATCCTAGGGTGAGGACCCATGTTCTGAGTTCGGGAGCTTCGACTTTCCAGGGAGCATATGAAATAGCTCTGAGTATTCATGCCTCTTTGAAAGAGGAAGATTCTGCTAAGGCTGCTTTGCCGCTAAGAAGCCTGCTTGCTACCTATGTTCGGTCCAGCCTAAGAAGCCGAGGTATGAGCCGTCTAGTCGAGGGGGTTATCAACAGGGTTCTGGATCTGGTTTTCGTCCGAGTTTTGATCCGAGCAAGTGCCGAATCTGTGGTAAAGCTGCTCATCCGGGGAAGAACTGTGATGGATCGACCGTTGTTTGTTTCTATTGCAAGGAAGTGGGGCACAAGTCTTTTCAATGTGCTAAGAATCCTAGAGCTCCGTCTTTTTCGCTTGGTCCCTGCTAAGCCGATTAGTTCTTCTGCTCCTCCGAAGAACAGGATTTATGTGATGACGCAAGCTGAAGCCGATGTCCATCCCGATGTCATCTCTCGGTACTTTTCTTGTAAATAATGCTCCTCGCTTTTGTTACGTTCGATCTTGGTGCTACGGTGTCTTTTGTTGCTAGTTCCTTTGTTCGAAAAGCTAATCTTTCCTCTAGATCTCCTATTAAGTCCCTAATTTCTCTTCCGTCCGGTGAGAATTATCCCCGTCATTCCGAGTTTAAGGGCGTGCTGTCGGTATTCCCGGGTTCCGAGTTGCCCGGCCCGATCTTAAGGAGTTTCCTATGTCGAGTTTGATGTGATCCTTGGAATAGATTGGTTATCGAAGTATCATGCCTGCATTCAGTGCCGTGATCAGAAGGTGGTGCTCAGAGATCCTAAGGGGAAAAGGATTTCTTATTCGGGCGTTGTAGTGAAGAAGGGCGTTAAGTGGGTTTCCGCTCCGAGAATGCGGAAGATGCGTCAAAAGGTGATGTGGTATACCTTTGCATGGTGAAGGATTTGTCATCCGAAGATCGGCTCGAGAGTATTCCGGTAGTTCGGGATTATCCCGATGTATTTCCCGAAGAGTTGCCGGGTATTCCTCCCGAAAGAGATGTGGAGTTCCGCATTGATTTAGTACCGGATCTGCTCCTATATCCAAGGCTCCGTATAGAATGGCGCCGTCCGAATTGCAAGAGTTGAAGACTCAATTGCAAGAGTTGATAGATAAGGGCTTCATAAGGCCTAGTGTGTCTCCTTGGGGTGCTCCCGTTCGTTTGTCAAAAAGAAAGACGGGAGTATGCGTCCGTGCATCGATTACCGTGAGCCGAATAAGGTAACGATCAAGAATAAATATCCGTTGCCTCGCATTGAGGATCTGTTTGATCGATTAAAAGGTCTTGGGGTATTTTCCAAGATCGATCCGAGATCCGGATATCATCAAATTCCCGTGAAGAAGGAGGATATTCCGAAGACTGCTTTTCGCACCAGATATGGGCACTATGAATTTGAAGTGATGCCATTTGGTCTCACGAATGCTCCTGCGATTTTCATGGATCAAATGAATCGCTCTTTCCACGAGTACTTGGATACTTGTGTGGTCGTGTTCATCGATGATATTCTCGTCTACTCTAAGGATGAGAAGGAGCATGAGAAGCATTTGAGACTGGTGTTGGATGTTCTGCGCAAGCAAAAGTGGTTCGCAAAGCTGTCTAAGTGCGAGTTCTGGCTGAAGGAAGTTGCTTTTCTAGGGCATGTAATCAGCAAGGAAGGAGTCAAGGTAGATCCCGCTAAGATCAAGGCTGTTGTCGAGTGGGAGAGTCCTAAGAATGTGACCGATATTCGGAGTTTTACGGGTCAGTTGGTTATTATAGGAGGTTCGTTCAAAATTTCTCCAAGATAGCTCAACCTCTGACTCGCTTGATGCGCAAGGACTGCAAGTTCATCTGGTCTGAGGATTGTGAAGAGGCATTTCTGAAGCTGAAAAAGAGTTTGACCTCTGCTCCTGTTCTTACCTTGCCATCTGAGGGCGTTGGGTATGAAGTGTTCAGTGATGCATCGAAGAATGGTCTGGGTTGTGTTTTGATGCAGCAAGGGAAAGTGATAGCCTATGGTTCGAGGCAGTTGAAAGTGCATGAGAGGAATTACCCGACCCATGATGCCGGAGTTAGCGGCTGTGGTGTTTGCACTTAAGATATGGCGACACTATCGTATGGTGTTCCGTGTAAGGTGTATACCGACCACAAGAGCACGAAGTACATCTTCACTCAGCGTGATCTTAACATGAGGCAGAGAAGGTGGCTTGAATTGATCAAGGATTATGATCTGACCCTGGATTACCAAGAGGGTAAGGCGAATAAAGTAGCGGATGCTCTGAGTCGCAAGAGTAAGCATTCATTAAACGCTGCTATGGTTGTGCCTCGTGAATTGTGTGAAGAGTTTCGCAAGCTTGATATCGAGGTTGTTCCTCAGGGTTATGTATCTGCTTTGTTGGGTTCCATGAGTGCTGAGCCTGAGTTGTTCCAGGAGTTAAGAAGCAAGCAAAAGGGTGATCCAAAGCTGGAGAAGATCCGTGAAGCAAAGATGCAAGGTCGTGCAGAGAATTTTGAGATCTGTGCGATGATAGCTTGAGGTTTATGGGGCGTTGGTGTGTGCCCAATGATGGTGAGCTTAAGAGAAAGATTCTCGAGGAAGCTCATAGTACTCCTTATTCCGTTCATCCTGGGGGTGACAAGCTCTATAAGGATCTGAAGGCTAATTTTTGGTGGCCTGGTATGAAGAGAGAGATTGCCGAGTTCGTAGCTAGGTGTTTGGTTTGCCAGAAGGTGAAAATTGAGCATCAGAGGCCTGGTGGTTTGTTGCAACCTTTGTCTATTCCTGCTTGGAAATTCGACTCGATCTCGATGGATTTCGTGATGGGTTTGCCTAGAGCTGCCAGGTGGATTGAATCTTGTGTGGGTGATTGTGGATCGATTGACTAAAGTGGCTCGTTTTATTGCGATGAAGAACACTTGGTCTATGGAAGAGTTAGGCTGAAGCTTACGCTAATGAGATAATTCGTCTTCATGGGGTTCCCAAAGACATTGTCTCGACCGTGATCCGCGATTCCTATCCCATCTCGGGATTGCTTTGCAAGAGGCTTTTGGTTCGAAGTTGAAGGCGAGTACTGCATTTCATGCAACTACCGATGGTCGGGCGAGAGGACTATTCGAACCTTGGAAGATATGCTTCGTGCTTGTGCCTTGGAATTTCAGCAGTCTTGGGTCAAGTCTCTTAGCTTGGTAGAGTTTTCTTATAACAACGAGTTATCAAGCTAGTATCCAAATGGCTCCGTATGAGGCTCTCTATGGAAGGAAGTGTCGTAGTCCTACTTGTTGGAGCGACATCGGTGATTCATTGATTTTGGGCCCGGAGTTAATTCGGGATACTGATTGAGCGGTGAAAGTAATTCAGCGAAGATGAAGGCTGCTCAAGATAGGCGAAGTCGTATGCTTGATTTGCATCGGAAACCTATTTCTTTTGAGGTGGAGGATAAGGTGCTTTTGAGGGTTTCTCCTATGAAGGGAGTGATGCGGTTTGGTCAAAAGGGCAAGTTGAGTCCGAAGTTCGTAGGTCCCTATGAAATTCTTGAAAGGATCGGGGAGGTCGCGTATCGTTTGGCTTTGCCGCGAGCTGTCGAAGGTTCATGATGTGTTTCATGTGTCGCGATTGCGCGGTATCGTAGTGATCCTTCGCATGTAATCCCCGTTGAATCGGTGTCGGTTGAGCCGAATCGACTTTTGAAGAGCGACACATTCGTATATTGGACCGTCGAGAACCGTGCCCCGAGAAGGAAGGTGATTCCCTTGGTTAAAGTACTTTGGAGAAGTCAAAAGTACGAAGAAGCTACTTGGGAAACCGAAGAGTCAATGCGATCGAAATACCCGGAACTATTCGTTTCGGGTACTATTTGTGTTCTTGTCTTGTTTTTGTGTTTTCGAAGTTTCGAGGACGAAACTTTATTTAAGGAGGGGAGATTGTAACAACCCATAATTTTGCTCCTAGTTTTTCGCAAGAATTTTCTCTAAAAACTATTATTTTCTCTAAATTAATTATTTTTATTTTATAATTTTGGGAGCCGAATTATTATTTTTTATTTTTATGGCGTGTCAATGTGTTTATTTCATTTATATTTATAATATAATTTATTAGAATTATTTTTATTATTAAGTATTTTCAAAGTTTAGGCGCGATTTAGGAATTAACCGTTTTATCGCGTATCGGGCTTTCGGAGCATGGATCGTTGTTGAATTTGGGCCGAAAGTTTTTGTGGGTGTGTGGGCTTGGGGCAGCCGGCCAAGTGAAGGAATTAGGAGACCTTTCTCCTTTTCTTTTCTCTTTTGTTTTCTTAAGACTCTTTGATGCCTTATAACCCCCATAACCCCCCTTAATGATTTCTTTAATTAAACCTCATTAAACCTCTTAATTCACTTCAAAATTCTGATTAGAAAATCAGAACTTTTGGCTGTCATTCTTCAACATTTTCGTCCATCATCATCACCATTTTCATTCTCTCAAATTTTCTTCATTTCTTCTCTTTGATAATTGTTCGTGAATTGTTTTTGTGGCTTTTTCCTTATACTTCGCGCTTGGAATTTGAAGAAGAAGAGGGTCACACGCCTACTGTGGGGATTTCCAGAAGTTTTCAGCTCGCCTCCGACGATCCAGGTAACTAGTTGTTATCCTAGAATCATAGTGATTAGAGTAGTATTCGGTATTAGATTAATACGTTAGGAATTATCTAAAATACTTTTTGAATGATATTTTTGATGAAATTTTACATGAACATATGTGACATATGCTATGTGAATACTGTGTAGAGAAAAATAATTTTTGCATGATTTTTAATATTTATTTGATTTAATTAGTATTTTGTGCGTTTTTGGCTAAATTTCATAATAATTATTGAACGACTGTTAAAATTGATGAAACCATTTTTCTTAGATCATGTTACATGCGTATAATGTATTCCATGCCTTGGAATAATTTTTATCTACTGTTTACTGTTTTAATTAATTGATATATCTGTTTTTGTAAATTCTGTTCAGTCAGTATATAATTCATGAAAATTATTATTATTGGCAGAAAAATTAATTTATTTGGATAATATGTATTTCCGTGAGTTTTTACATGTTATGTGAATTTTTGGTAATTTTTGGGCGTCTGTTTATATTTTTAATTATTATAATGGCTTATTTGAGGAATCTGTATATTAACTGTTAAAAATACTTTTTGAGTCCGAAAATTATAAATAAAAATTGTACCATGTCAGTAGAGCTATTAGGGTTATATGATAATTTTTGTGTGATTTTACTGCTCGAATTTGTTAGTTTCATAATTATTATGGTGTTTTTGTGATGAAATTGAGGACACACTATTAAATTGTTTGAGGGCTTGTAAATCAGATATAATTTATAATTTAATATATTCTGGGTTGCTGATTTTCAGTAGTATACAGTATGCATCATTTGAGTAACCACATGTTTAGGTTTGATTTATGGAATAAAATGATTTAATTGTTATTACTCTTTTAATGAATTATGATTTAGAGTTAATTGGTGATGTATTTGTGATTGAGTGTGGTTGCTGTAAAAACCAGTATATTGTCATTGTTGATGTTTGGGAATGTTCAAGTGTTATTGTGAGAGTTATTTGTTGAATATTTTATAAGTGATTTATTTTGAGGAATTATGAAGAACTGTTTGATGAATTGTGGGTATAAGGCCGGGTGGCATCCCTTTTTGACGAATATTTTTGATGAATGATACTTAGTTTGTATGCATGATTGTATTTTGAGATAAGAATATCCGGTGGGATATATGTAGTCCCCTTGTTAAGAACATGCCAACCACCTGGTTTTGCGAACTAGGGGTACACCTGGGTTAATTGTTGTCGTCCGAGAGGTCGGGGGTTCTCGCGTGTTCTACCCCGCATCGGGAGTTTGGCCATTCTTAGACACAGGCAGTGGGGAACGTAAGCCCATAGGCCGACCCCGGGAGATTGCGATCCGACAAACCTTAGGAAGTGATTTGCGAATCACCGGCGTTCGGTTTCGACTCAATAACTTGTTGTATTTTTGATTTATTATTAGTATTTATTTATATTTGAATTATGTCACTCACTATATTATGTTTACTTATTGTTAATGATCTCTTGATTTATCTATGAGCTTTATGATTTCTATGTGCATGATATGATGTAATGAATTGCATGTTATTCCTTTCTTAATAATCTACCTCGAATAGTGCTTTGATTGCTATTGTTCGGGAGAACGCTAGTTACTCCCCACCGACCGTGGAAATATGTATTATAATCTTGCAGATGGAAATGATTGCTAGGCTTGTGGCTTGCCCGGGCTAGCGAGTGTGAGAGTTGGTTGTGAGAAGAAGCTTTTAGTTTTGTTTTTGGTAGATGAACTTTATATAGGTCATAGGGAGACTTATTTTTGGATTGCCTTCAAGGATATTAGTGTTATTTAAGTTTATTTTGGGAGACTTGCATGTCTCATGGTATTTTGGATTTGTTAGTATGATACAATTGGGATACTTCTTTTATGTTGGAACCATGATGTTACTTGGAGATTTATTCCCTTTTTAAGCTATGAATTTTGAGTTATTATCTTTATTTATTGTTTTAGAGTAGCATACCGTCCCGACGTTATTTCCGCTAACGTCATTTTAGTATTTCTTGAATTAATAAGGTTTAGTATCCTAGTAGTAGAAGGACGGGGTGTTACGGTTGGTATCGAGCAAAGTTACCCGAGACCCTTACTTAGCCACTAAGAAACTCCCGGAAATGTATAGTTGAAGTAAATAGGGTCATTAGAATCTTAGGCTTCAAGAAAAGTAGTGGTGAGAGGGTCACTTGGGTAGGAAACCACGGGAAAATATTTTTTTATTTTGATGTGATAAGTTGTTAATTTACAACTAATAACGTGTTCAATAACGAATGTTTAACTTGTGTTTGTAGAATGCCGCCTCGAGGGTTGACTAGTGCTAGAAAGGAGGCTGCCCGAAAAAGGCGCCAAGCACTTGAGAACGCCATCATAGCTATGGCTAACCGGTCTTCTGCTCCGCCTAGTGGGCAATCTGTTTTTGATCGGTTTGACCGTCACCGTCCGCCTACTTTTGACGGGACTTCTGATCCTGTTGTCTTTGGAAGGGGTGGTTAAGGGAGATGGAGAAGGCTGTTTTGCTCTACCGGATGTCCTATTCGTCGAAATGGTGCCTATTGGTACCTACTATCCCGAAGATGGAAGCCGATAACCGGTGGAGTACTGTTCGTGCAAGCCGCATGGCTACACCGGGATTTGGATGGGATGAGTTCCGTGTTAAGGCCGAAGGAGAGGTTTTATCCCGATGAGCTCCGTTGGCGAGAAGCGGGAAAGAGTTCTTAACTCTGTCTCGGGGGTACTACGAGTGTGCGGGAGTACACCGACAAATTCACCGAGCCAGTCCGGGTTTGCTACCTCAGTTGTACCTACCGAAGCTGAGCGTGTAAAGAGGTACATCAAGAAAATGGATCCTAGGGTGAGGACCCATGTTCTGAGTTCGGGAGCTTCGACTTTCCAGGGAGCATATGAAATAGCTCTGAGTATTCATGCCTCTTTGAAAGAGGAAGATTCTCGCTAAGGCTGCTGTTTGCTAAGAAGCTCGCTTTGCTACCTATGTTCAGTTCCCAGCTAAGAAGCCGAGGTATGAGCCGTCTAGTCGAGGGGTTATCAACAGGGTTCTGGATCGGGTTTTCGTCCGAGTTTTGATCCGAGCAAGTGCCGAATCTGTGGTAAAGCTGCTCATCCGGGGAAGAACTGTGATGGATCGACCGTTGTCTGTTTCTATTGCAAGGAAGTGGGGCACAAGTCTTTTCAATGTGCTAAGAATCCTAGAGCTCCGTCTTTTTCTGCTGGTCCTGCTAAGCCAGTTAGTTCTTCTGCTCCTCCGAAGAACAGGATTTATGTGATGACGCAAGCTGAAGCCGATGTCCATCCTGATGTCATCTCTGGTACTTTTCTTGTAAATAATGCTCCTGCTTTTGTTCTGTTCGATACTGGTGCTACAGTGTCTTTTGTTGCTAGTTCCTTTGTTCGAAAAGCTAATCTTTCCTCTAGATCTCCTATTAAGTCCCTAATTTCTCTTCCGTCTGGTGAGAATTATCCCTGTCATTCTGAGTTTAAGGGCGTGCCTGTCAGTATTCTGGGTTCCGAGTTGCCAGCCGATCTTAAGGAGTTTCCTATGTCAGAGTTTGATGTGATCCTTGGAATAGATTGGTTATCGAAGTATCATGCCTGCATTCAGTGCCGTGATCAGAAGGTGGTGCTCAGAGATCCTAAGGGGAAAAGGATTTCTTATTCGGGCGTTGTAGTGAAGAAGGGCGTTAAGTGGGTTTCCGCTCTGAGAATGCGGAAGATGCGTCAAAAAGGTGATGTGGTATACCTTTGCATGGTGAAGGATTTGTCATCCGAAGATCAGCTCGAGAGTATTCCGGTAGTTCGGGATTATCCTGATGTATTTCCTGAAGAGTTGCCAGGTATTCCTCCTGAAAGAGATGTGGAGTTCTGCATTGATTTAGTACCGGGTACTGCTCCTATATCCAAGGCTCCGTATAGAATGGCGCCGTCTGAATTGCAAGAGTTGAAGACTCAATTGCAAGAGTTGATAGATAAGGGCTTCATAAGGCCTAGTGTGTCTCCTTGGGGTGCTCCTGTTTTGTTTGTCAAAAAGAAAGACGGGAGTATGCGTACGTGCATCGATTACCGTGAGTGAATAAGGTAACGATCAAGAATAAATATCCGTTGCCTCGCATTGAGGATCTGTTTGATCGATTAAAAGGTCTTTGGGGTATTTTCCAAGATCGATCCGAGATCCGGATATCATCAAATTCCCGTGAAGAAGGAGGATATTCCGAAGACTGCTTTCGCACCAGATATGGGCACTATGAATTTGAAGTGATGCCATTTGGTCTCACGAATGCTCCTGCGATTTTCATGGATCAAATGAATCGCTCTTTCCACGAGTACTTGGATACTTGTGTGGTCGTGTTCATCGATGATATTCTCGTCTACTCTAAGGATGAGAAGGAGCATGAGAAGCATTTGAGGCTGGTGTTGGATGTTACTGCGCAAGCAAAAGTGGTTCGCAAAGGCTGTCTAAGTGCGAGTTACATTGAAGGAAGTTGCTTTTCTAGGGCATGTAATCGAGCAAGGAAGGAGTCAAGGTAGATCCCGCTAAGATCAAGGCTGTTGTCGAGTGGGAGAGTCCTAAGAATGTGACCGAGATTCGGAGTTTTACGGGTGCTGGTTGGTTATTATAGGAGGTTCGTTCAAAATTTCTCCAAGATAGCTCAACCTCGACTCGCTTGATGCGCAAGGACTGCAAGTTCATCTGGTCTGAGGATTGTGAAGAGGCATTTCTGAAGCTGAAAAAGAGTTTGACCTCTCGCTCCTGTTCTTACCTTGCCATCGAGGGCGTTGGGTATGAAGTGTTCGGTGATGCATCGAAGAATGGTGCAGGTTGTGTTTTGATGCGGCAAGGGAAAGTGATAGCCTATGGTTCGAGGCGGTTGAAAGTGCATGAGAGGAATTACCCGACCCATGATGCGGAGTTAGCGGGCGTGGTGTTTGCACTTAAGATATGGCGACACTATACGTATGGTGTTCCGTGTAAGGTGTATACTGACCACAAGAGCCCGAAGTACATCTTCACTCGGCGTGATCTTAACATGAGGCAGAGAAGGTGGCTTGAATTGATCAAGGATTATGATCTGACCCTGGATTACCAAGAGGGTAAGGCGAATAAAGTAGCGGATGCTCTGAGTCGCAAGAGTAAGCATTCATTAAACGCTGCTATGGTTGTGCCTCGTGAATTGTGTGAAGAGTTTCGCAAGCTTGATATCGAGGTTGTTCCTCGGGGGTTATGTATCTGCTTTGTTGGGTTCCATGAGTGCTGAGCCCGAGTTGTTCCAGGAGTTAAGAAGCGAAGCAAAGGGTGATCCAAAGTGGAGAAGATCCGTGAAGCAAAGATGCAAGGTCGTGCAGAGAATTTTGAGATCTGTGCTGATGATAGCTTGAGGTTTATGGGGCGTTGGTGTGTGCCCAATGATGGTGAGCTTAAGAGAAAGATTCTCGAGGAAGCTCATAGTACTCCTTATTCCGTTCATCCTGGGGGTGACAAGCTCTATAAGGATCCGAAGGCTAATTTTTGGTGGCCTGGTATGAAGAGAGAGATTGCCGAGTTCGTAGCTAGGTGTTTGGTTTGCCGAAGGTGAAAATTGAGCATCGGAGGCCCGGTGGTTTGTTGCAACCTTTGTCTATTCCCTGCTTGGAAGTTCGACTCGATCTCGATGGATTTCGTGATGGGTTTGCCTAGAGCTGCCTGGTGGATTGAATCTTTGTGTGGGTGATTGTGGATCGATTGACTAAAGTGGCTCGTTTTATTGCGATGAAGAACACTTGGTCTATGGAAGAGTTAGCTGAAGCTTACGCTAATGAGATAATTCGTCTTCATGGGGTTCCCAAAGACATTGTCTCTGACCGTGATCCGCGATTCCTATCCCATCTCTGGATTGCTTTGCAAGAGGCTTTTGGTTCGAAGTTGAAGCCGAGTACGCATTTCATGCGGCTACCGATGGTCAGACTGAGAGGACTATTCAGACCTTGGAAGATATGCTTCGTGCTTGTGCCTTGGAATTTCAGCAGTCTTGGGTCAAGTCTCTTAGCTTGGTGGAGTTTTCTTATAACAACAGTTATCAAGCTAGTATCCAAATGGCTCCGTATGAGGCTCTCTATGGAAGGAAGTGTCGTAGTCCTACTTGTTGGAGGCGACATCGGTGATTCATTGATTTTGGGCCCGGAGTTAATTCGGGATACAGATTGAGCAGGTGAAAGTAATTCAAGCGAAGATGAAGGCTGCTCAAGATAGGCGAAGTCGTATGCTGATTTGCATCGGAAACCTATTTCTTTTGAGGTGGAGGATAAGGTGCTTTTGAGGGTTTCTCCTATGAAGGGAGTGATGCGGTTTGGTCAAAGGGCAAGTTGAGTCCGAAGTTCGTAGGTCCCTATGAAATTCTTGAAAGGATCGGGGAGGTCGCGTATCGTTTGGCTTTGCCGCCGAGCCGTCGAAGGTTCATGATGTGTTTCATGTGTCGCGATTGCGCGGTATCGTAGTGATCCTTCGCATGTAATCCCTGTTGAATCGGTGTCGGTTGAGCCGAATCGACTTTTGAAGAGCGACTGTTCGTATATTGGACCGTCGAACCGGTGCCCGAGAAGGAAGGTGATTCCCTTGGTTAAAGTACTTTGGAGAAGTCAAAAGTACGAAGAAGCTACTTGGGAAACCGAAGAGTCAATGCGACGAAATACCCGGAACTATTCGTTTCGGGTACTATTTGTGTTCTTGTCTTGTTTTTGTGTTTTCGAAGTTTCGAGGACGAAACTTTATTTAAGGAGGGAGATTGTAACAACCCATAATTTTGCTCCTAGTTTTTCGCAAGAATTTTCTCTAAAAACTATTATTTTCTCTAAATTAATTATTTTTATTTTATAATTTTGGGAGCCGAATTATTATTTTTTATTTTTATGGCGTGTCAATGTGTTTATTTCATTTATATTTATAATATAATTTATTAGAATTATTTTTATTATTAAGTATTTTCAAAGTTTAGGCGCGATTTAGGAATTAACCGTTTTATCGCGTATCGGGCTTTCGGAGCATGGATCGTTGTTGAATTTGGGCCGAAAGTTTTTGTGGGTGTGTGGGCTTGGGGCAGCCGGCCAAGTGAAGGAATTAGGAGACCTTTCTCCTTTTCTTTTCTCTTTTGTTTTCTTAAGACTCTTTGATGCCTTATAACCCCCATAACCCCCCCCTTAATGATTTCTTTAATTAAACCTCATTAAACCTCTTAATTCACTTCAATTTCTGATTAGAAAATCAGAACTTTTGGCTGTCATTCTTCAACATTTTCGTCCATCATCATCACCATCATCACCATTTTCATTCTCTCAAATTTTCTTCATTTCTTCTCTTTGATAATTGTTCGTGAATTGTTTTTGTGGCTTTTTCCTTATACTTCGCGCTTGGAATTTGAAGAAGAAGAGGGTCACACGCCTACTGTGGGGATTTCCAGAAGTTTTCAGCTCGCCTCCGACGATCCAGGTAACTAGTTGTTATCCTAGAATCATAGTGATTAGAGTAGTATTCGGTATTAGATTAATACGTTAGGAATTATCTAAAATACTTTTTGAATGATATTTTTGATGAAATTTTACATGAACATACGTGACATATGCTATGTGAATACTGTGTAGAGAAAAATAATTTTTGCATGATTTTTAATATTTATTTGATTTAATTAGTATTTTGTGCGTTTTTGGCTAAATTTCATAATAATTATTGAACGACTGTTAAAATTGATGAAACCATTTTTCTTAGATCATGTTACATGCGTATAATGTATTCCATGCCTTGGAATAATTTTTATCTACTGTTTACTGTTTTAATTAATTGATATATCTGTTTTTGTAAATTCTGTTCAGTCAGTATATAATTCATGAAAATTATTATTATTGGCAGAAAAATTAATTTATTTGGATAATATGTATTTCCGTGAGTTTTTACATGTTATGTGAATTTTTGGTAATTTTTGGGCGTCTGTTTATATTTTTAATTATTATAATGGCTTATTTGAGGAATCTGTATATTAACTGTTAAAAATACTTTTTGAGTCCGAAAATTATAAATAAAAATTGTACCATGTCAGTAGAGCTATTAGGGTTATATGATAATTTTTGTGTGATTTTACTGCTCGAATTTGTTAGTTTCATAATTATTATGGTGTTTTTGTGATGAAATTGAGGACACACTATTAAATTGTTTGAGGGCTTGTAAATCAGATATAATTTATAATTTAATATATTCTGGGTTGCTGATTTTCAGTAGTATACAGTATGCATCATTTGAGTAACCACATGTTTAGGTTTGATTTATGGAATAAAATGATTTAATTGTTATTACTCTTTTAATGAATTATGATTTAGAGTTAATTGGTGATGTATTTGTGATTGAGTGTGGTTGCTGTAAAAACCAGTATATTGTCATTGTTGATGTTTGGGAATGTTCAAGTGTTATTGTGAGAGTTATTTGTTGAATATTTTATAAGTGATTTATTTTGAGGAATTATGAAGAAGCTGTTTGATGAATTGTGGGTATAAGGCCGGGTGGCATCCCTTTTTGACGAATATTTTTGATGAATGATACTTAGTTTGTATGCATGATTGTATTTTGAGATAAGAATATCCGGTGGGATATATGTAGTCCCCGGTTAAGAACATGCCAACCACCTGGTTTTGCGAACTAGGGGGTACACACTGGGTTAATTGTTGTCGTCCGAGAGGTCGGGGGGTTCTGCGTGTTCTACCCCGCATCGGGAGTTTGGCCATTCTTAGACACGGGCGGTGGGGAACGTAAGCCCATAGGCCGACACGGAGATTGCGATCGACAAACCTTAGGAAGTGATTTGCGAATCACCGGCGTTCGGTTTCGACTCAATAACTTGTTGTATTTTTGATTTATTATTAGTATTTATTTATATTTGAATTATGTCACTCACTATATTATGTTTACTTATTGTTAATGATCTCTTGATTTATCTATGAGCTTTATGATTTCTATGTGCATGATATGATGTAATGAATTGCATGTTATTCCTTTCTTAATAATCTACCTCTCGAATAGTGCTTTGATTGCTATTGTTACGGGAGAACTGCTAGTTACTCCCCACCGACCGTGGAAATATGTATTATAATCTTGCGAGATGGAAATGATTGCTAGGCTTGTGACTTGCCGGGCTAGCGGTGTGAGAGTTGGTTGTGAGAAGAAGCTTTTAGTTTTGTTTTTGGTAGATGAACTTTATATAGGTCATAGGGAGACTTATTTTTGGATTGCCTTCAAGGATATTAGTGTTATTTAAGTTTATTTTGGGAGACTTGCATGTCTCATGGTATTTTGGATTTGTTAGTATGATACGATTGGGATACTTCTTTTATGTTGGAACCATGATGTTACTTGGAGATTTATTCCCTTTTTAAGCTATGAATTTTGAGTTATTATCTTTATTTATTGTTTTAGAGTAGCATACCGTCCCGACGTTATTTCCGCTAACGTCATTTTAGTATTTCTTGAATTAATAAGGTTTAGTATCCTAGTAGTAGAAGGACGGGGGTGTTACGGTTGGTATCGAGCAAAGTTACCCGAGACCCTTACTTAGCCACTAAGAAACTCCCGGGAAATGTATAGTTGAAGTAAATAGGGTCATTAGAATCTTAGGCTTCAAGAAAAGTAGTGGTGAGAGGGTCACTTGGGTAGGAAACCACGGGAAAATATTTTTTTTATTTTGATGTGATAAGTTGTTAATTTACAACTAATAACGTGTTCAATAACGAATGTTTAACTTGTGTTTGTAGAATGCCGCCTCGAGGGTTGACTAGTGCTAGAAAGGAGGCTGCCCGAAAAAGGCGCCAAGCACTTGAGAACGCCATCATAGCTATGGCTAACCGGTCTTACGCTCCGCCTTTAGTGGGCAATCTGTTTTTGATCGGTTTGGCCGATCACCGTCCGCCTACTTTTGACCGGGACTTCGATCTGTTGTCTTTGGAAGGGTGGTTAAGGGAGATGGAGAAGCTTTTTCTTTGCTCTTTGGATGTCCTATTCTTTGAAATGGTGCCTATTGGTACCTACTATATGAAGATGGAAGGCGATAGCGGGTGGAGTGCTTGTTCGTGCAAGCTGCATGGCTACACCGGGATTTGGATGGGATGAGTTCCGTGTTAAGGCTGAAGGAGAGGTTTTATCTCGATGAGCTCCGTTGGCGAAGCGGGGAAGAGTTCTTAACTCTGTCTCGGGGGTACTCCGAGTGTGCGGGGAGTACACCGACAAATTCACCGAGCCGTCCCGGGTTTGCTACCTCGGTTGTACCTACCGAAGGCGAGCGTGTAAAGAGGTACATCAAGAAAATGGATCCTAGGGTGAGGACCCATGTTACGAGTTCGGGAGCTTCGACTTTCCGGGGAGCATATGAAATAGCTCACGAGTATTCATGCCTCTTTGAAAGAGGAAGATTACTCTAAAGGCTGCTGCTTGCTAAGAAGCCTTGCTGCTACCTATGTTCGGTTCCCGGCTAAGAAGCCGAGGTATGAGCCGTCTAGTCGAGGGGGTTATCAACGGGGTTACGGATCGGGTTTTCGTCCGAGTTTTGATCCGAGCAAGTGCCGAATACGTGGTAAAGGCTTTGCTCATCCGGGAAGAAGCTGTGATGGATCGACCGTTGTTCTGTTTCTATTGCAAGGAAGTGGGGCACGAAGTCTTTTCAATGTGCTAAGAATCCTAGAGCTCCGTCTTTTTCTGCTTTGGTCCTGCTAAGCCGATTAGTTCTTCTGCTCCTCCGAAAGAACAGGATTTATGTGATGACGCAAGCTGAAGCCGATGTCCATCCCGATGTCATCTCCGGTACTTTTCTTGTAAATAATGCTCCTGCTTTTGTTACATTCGATCTTTTGGTGCTACGGTGTCTTTTGTTGCTAGTTCCTTTGTTCGAAAAGCTAATCTTTCCTCTAGATCTCCTATTAAGTCCCTAATTTCTCTTAAGTCTGGTGAGAATTATCCCTGTCATTACGAGTTTAAGGGCGTGCTGTCGGTATTCCGGGTTCCGAGTTGCCGGCCGATCTTAAGGAGTTTCCTATGTCGAGTTTGATGTGATCCTTGGAATAGATTGGTTATCGAAGTATCATGCCCGCATTCGGTGCCGTGATGCGAAGGTGGTGCTCGAGAGATCCTAAGGGGAAAAGGATTTCTTATTCGGGCGTTGTAGTGAAGAAGGGCGTTAAGTGGGTTTCCGCTCCGAGAATGCGGAAGATGCGTCAAAAGGTGATGTGGTATACCTTTGCATGGTGAAGGATTTGTCATCCGAAGATCGGCTCGAGAGTATTCCGGTAGTTCGGGATTATCTCGATGTATTTCTGAAGAGTTGCCGAGGTATTCCTCTCGAAAGAGATGTGGAGTTTTGCATTGATTTAGTACGGGTGCTTGCTCCTATATCCAAGGCTCCGTATAGAATGGCGCCGTACGAGATTGCAAGAGTTGAAGACTCAATTGCAAGAGTTGATAGATAAGGGCTTCATAAGGCCTAGTGTGTCTCCTTGGGGTGCTCCTGTTACTGTTTGTCAAAAAGAAAGACGGGAGTATGCGTACGTGCATCGATTACCGTGAGATTGAATAAGGTAACGATCAAGAATAAATATCCGTTGCCTCGCATTGAGGATCTGTTTGATCGATTAAAAGGTCTTTGAGGGTATTTTCCAAGATCGATCGAGATCCGGATATCATCAAATTCCCGTGAAGAAGGAGGATATTCCGAAGGCTTTTCGCACCGGATATGGGCACTATGAATTTGAAGTGATGCCATTTGGTCTCACGAATGCTCCTGCGATTTTCATGGATCAAATGAATCGCTCTTTCCACGAGTACTTGGATACTTGTGTGGTCGTGTTCATCGATGATATTCTCGTCTACTCTAAGGATGAGAAGGAGCATGAGAAGCATTTGAGGCCGGTGTTGGATGTTACTCGCGCAAGCAAAAGTGGTTCGCAAAGGCTGTCTAAGTGCGAGTTAAGGTGAAGGAAGTTGCTTTTCTAGGGCATGTAATCGGCAAGGAAGGAGTCAAGGTAGATCCCGCTAAGATCAAGGTTGTTGTCGAGTGGGAGAGTCCTAAGAATGTGGCCAGAGATTCGGAGTTTTACGGGTGCGGTTGGTTATTATAGGAGGTTCGTTCAAAATTTCTCCAAGATAGCTCAACCTCGACTCGCTTGATGCGCAAGGACTGCAAGTTCATCCAGGTGCGAGGATTGTGAAGAGGCATTTACGAAGGCGAAAAAGAGTTTGACCTCTGCTCCTGTTCTTACCTTGCCATCCGAGGGCGTTGGGTATGAAGTGTTCGGTGATGCATCGAAGAATGGTGCGGGTTGTGTTTTGATGCGGCAAGGGAAAGTGATAGCCTATGGTTCGAGGCGGTTGAAAGTGCATGAGAGGAATTACCCGACCCATGATGCGGAGTTAGCGGCCGTGGTGTTTGCACTTAAGATATGGCGACACTATCCGTATGGTGTTCCGTGTAAGGTGTATACCGACCACAAGAGCACGAAGTACATCTTCACTCGGCGTGATCTTAACATGAGGCGAGAGAAGGTGGCTTGAATTGATCAAGGATTATGATCGACCCTGGATTACCAAGAGGGTAAGGCGAATAAAGTAGCGGATGCTCGAGTCGCAAGAGTAAGCATTCATTAAACGCTTGCTATGGTTGTGCCTCGTGAATTGTGTGAAGAGTTTCGCAAGCTTGATATCGAGGTTGTTCCTCGGGGTTATGTATACGCTTTGTTGGGTTCCATGAGTGCTTGAGCCCGAGTTGTTCCGGGGAGTTAAGAAGCGAAGCAAAAGGGTGATCCAAAGGCTGGAGAAGATCCGTGAAGCAAAGATGCAAGGTCGTGCGAGAGAATTTTGAGATCTGTGCGATGATAGCTTGAGGTTTATGGGGCGTTGGTGTGTGCCCAATGATGGTGAGCTTAAGAGAAAGATTCTCGAGGAAGCTCATAGTACTCCTTATTCCGTTCATCCTGGGGGTGACAAGCTCTATAAGGATCCGAAGGCTAATTTTTGGTGGCCCGGTATGAAGAGAGAGATTGCCGAGTTCGTAGCTAGGTGTTTGGTTTGCCGGAAAGGTGAAAATTGAGCATCGAGGGCCTGGTGGTTTGTTGCAACCTTTGTCTATTCCTGCTTGGAAGTTCGACTCGATCTCGATGGATTTCGTGATGGGTTTGCCTAGAGCCTGTAGGTGGATTGAATCTTTGTGTGGGTGATTGTGGATCGATTGACTAAAGTGGCTCGTTTTATTGCGATGAAGAACACTTGGTCTATGGAAGAGTTAGCTGAAGCTTACGCTAATGAGATAATTCGTCTTCATGGGGTTCCCAAAGACATTGTCTCCGACCGTGATCCGCGATTCCTATCCCATCTCTGGATTGCTTTGCAAGAGGCTTTTGGTTCGAAGTTGAAGGCGAGTGCTTGCATTTCATGCGGCTACCGATGGTCGGGCCCGAGAGGACTATTCGACCTTGGAAGATATGCTTCGTGCTTGTGCCTTGGAATTTCAGCGATCTTGGGTCAAGTCTCTTAGCTTGGTAGAGTTTTCTTATAACAACGGTTATCAAGCTAGTATCCAAATGGCTCAGTATGAGGCTCTCTATGGAAGGAAGTGTCGTAGTCCTACTTGTTGGAGCGACATCGGTGATTCATTGATTTTGGGCCCGGAGTTAATTCGGGATACGATTGAGCGGGTGAAAGTAATTCAAGCGAAGATGAAGGCTTGCTCAAGATAGGCGAAGTCGTATCTTGATTTGCATCGGAAACCTATTTCTTTTGAGGTGGAGGATAAGGTGCTTTTGAGGGTTTCTCCTATGAAGGGAGTGATGCGGTTTGGTCGAAAGGGCAAGTTGAGTCCGAAGTTCGTAGGTCCCTATGAAATTCTTGAAAGGATCGGGGGAGGTCGCGTATCGTTTGGCTTTGCCGCGAGAGCTGTCGAAGGTTCATGATGTGTTTCATGTGTCGCAGTTGCGCAAGGTATCGTAGTGATCCTTCGCATGTAATCCCTGTTGAATCGGTGTCAGTTGAGCCGAATCTGACTTTTGAAGAGCGACCTGTTCGTATATTGGACCGTCAGAACCGTGCCCTGAGAAGGAAGGTGATTCCCTTGGTTAAAGTACTTTGGAGAAGTCAAAAGTACGAAGAAGCTACTTGGGAAACCGAAGAGTCAATGCGGTGAAATACACGGAACTATTCGTTTCGGGTACTATTTGTGTTCTTGTCTTGTTTTTGTGTTTTCGAAGTTTCGAGGACGAAACTTTATTTAAGGAGGGAGATTGTAACAACCCATAATTTTGCTCCTAGTTTTTCGCAAGAATTTTTCTCTAAAAACTATTATTTTCTCTAAATTAATTATTTTTATTTTATAATTTTGGGAGCCGAATTATTATTTTTTATTTTTATGGCGTGTCAATGTGTTTATTTCATTTATATTTATAATATAATTTATTAGAATTATTTTTATTATTAAGTATTTTCAAAGTTTAGGCGCGATTTAGGAATTAACCGTTTTATCGCGTATCGGGCTTTCGGAGCATGGATCGTTGTTGAATTTGGGCCGAAAGTTTTTGTGGGTGTGTGGGCTTGGGGCAGCCGGCCAAGTGAAGGAATTAGGAGACCTTTCTCCTTTTCTTTTCTCTTTTGTTTTCTTAAGACTCTTTGATGCCTTATAACCCCCATAACCCCCCCTTAATGATTTCTTTAATTAAACCTCATTAAACCTCTTAATTCACTTCAAAATTCTGATTAGAAAATCAGAACTTTTGGCTGTCATTCTTCAACATTTTCGTCCATCATCATCACCATCATCACCATTTTCATTCTCTCAAATTTTCTTCATTTCTTCTCTTTGATAATTGTTCGTGAATTGTTTTTGTGGCTTTTTCCTTATACTTCGCGCTTGGAATTTGAAGAAGAAGAGGGTCACACGCCTACTGTGGGGATTTCCAGAAGTTTTCAGCTCGCCTCCGACGATCCAGGTAACTAGTTGTTATCCTAGAATCATAGTGATTAGAGTAGTATTCGGTATTAGATTAATACGTTAGGAATTATCTAAAATACTTTTTGAATGATATTTTTGATGAAATTTTACATGAACATACGTGACATATGCTATGTGAATACTGTGTAGAGAAAAATAATTTTTGCATGATTTTTAATATTTATTTGATTTAATTAGTATTTTGTGCGTTTTTGGCTAAATTTCATAATAATTATTGAACGACTGTTAAAATTGATGAAACCATTTTTCTTAGATCATGTTACATGCGTATAATGTATTCCATGCCTTGGAATAATTTTTATCTACTGTTTACTGTTTTAATTAATTGATATATCTGTTTTTGTAAATTCTGTTCAGTCAGTATATAATTCATGAAAATTATTATTATTGGCAGAAAAATTAATTTATTTGGATAATATGTATTTCCGTGAGTTTTTACATGTTATGTGAATTTTTGGTAATTTTTGGGCGTCTGTTTATATTTTTAATTATTATAATGGCTTATTTGAGGAATCTGTATATTAACTGTTAAAAATACTTTTTGAGTCCGAAAATTATAAATAAAAATTGTACCATGTCAGTAGAGCTATTAGGGTTATATGATAATTTTTGTGTGATTTTACTGCTCGAATTTGTTAGTTTCATAATTATTATGGTGTTTTTGTGATGAAATTGAGGACACACTATTAAATTGTTTGAGGGCTTGTAAATCAGATATAATTTATAATTTAATATATTCTGGGTTGCTGATTTTCAGTAGTATACAGTATGCATCATTTGAGTAACCACATGTTTAGGTTTGATTTATGGAATAAAATGATTTAATTGTTATTACTCTTTTAATGAATTATGATTTAGAGTTAATTGGTGATGTATTTGTGATTGAGTGTGGTTGCTGTAAAAACCAGTATATTGTCATTGTTGATGTTTGGGAATGTTCAAGTGTTATTGTGAGAGTTATTTGTTGAATATTTTATAAGTGATTTATTTTGAGGAATTATGAAGAAGCTGTTTGATGAATTGTGGGTATAAGGCCGGGTGGCATCCCTTTTTGACGAATATTTTTGATGAATGATACTTAGTTTGTATGCATGATTGTATTTTGAGATAAGAATATCCGGTGGGATATATGTAGTCCCCGGTTAAGAACATGCCAACCACCTGGTTTGCGAACTAGGGGTACACACGGGTTAATTGTTGTCGTCCGAGAGGTCGGGGGTTCTGCGTGTTCTACCCCACGCCGGGAGTTTGGCCATTCTTAGACACGGGCAGTGGGGAACGTAAGCCCATAGGCCCGACCTGGAGATTGCGATCGACAAACCTTAGGAAGTGATTTGCGAATCACCGGCGTTCGGTTTCGACTCAATAACTTGTTGTATTTTTGATTTATTATTAGTATTTATTTATATTTGAATTATGTCACTCACTATATTATGTTTACTTATTGTTAATGATCTCTTGATTTATCTATGAGCTTTATGATTTCTATGTGCATGATATGATGTAATGAATTGCATGTTATTCCTTTCTTAATAATCTACCTCCGAATAGTGCTTTGATTGCTATTGTTACGGGAGAACTGCTAGTTACTCCCCACCGACCGTGGAAATATGTATTATAATCTTGCGAGATGGAAATGATTGCTAGGCTTGTGATTGCCCTGGGCTAGCGATGTGAGAGTTGGTTGTGAGAAGAAGCTTTTAGTTTTGTTTTTGGTAGATGAACTTTATATAGGTCATAGGGAGACTTATTTTTGGATTGCCTTCAAGGATATTAGTGTTATTTAAGTTTATTTTGGGAGACTTGCATGTCTCATGGTATTTTGGATTTGTTAGTATGATACAATTGGGATACTTCTTTTATGTTGGAACCATGATGTTACTTGGAGATTTATTCCCTTTTTAAGCTATGAATTTTGAGTTATTATCTTTATTTATTGTTTTAGAGTAGCATACCGTCCCGACGTTATTTCCGCTAACGTCATTTTAGTATTTCTTGAATTAATAAGGTTTAGTATCCTAGTAGTAGAAGGACGGGGTGTTACGGTTGGTATCGAGCAAAGTTACCCGAGACCCTTACTTAGCCACTAAGAAACTCCCGGGAAATGTATAGTTGAAGTAAATAGGGTCATTAGAATCTTAGGCTTCAAGAAAAGTAGTGGTGAGAGGGTCACTTGGGTAGGAAACCACGGGAAAATATTTTTTTATTTTGATGTGATAAGTTGTTAATTTACAACTAATAACGTGTTCAATAACGAATGTTTAACTTGTGTTTGTAGAATGCCGCCTCGAGGGTTGACTAGTGCTAGAAAGGAGGCTGCCCGAAAAAGGCGCCAAGCACTTGAGAACGCCATCATAGCTATGGCTAACCGGTCTTACGCTCCGCCTAGTGGGCAATCCGTTTTTGATCGGTTTGGCCGTCACCGTCCGCCTACTTTTGACGGGACTTCGATCTCGTTGTCTTTGGAAGGGTGGTTAAGGGAGATGGAGAAGCCGTTTGCCTTTACCTTTTGGATGTCCTATTTCTTGAAATGGTGCCTATTGGTACCTACTTATCCGAAGATGGAAGGCGATAACCGGGTGGAGTACTTGTTCGTGCAAGCCGCATGGCTACACCGGGATTTGGATGGGATGAGTTCCGTGTTAAGCTGAAGGAGAGGTTTTATCCCGATGAGCTCCGTTGGCGAGAAGCGGGGAAGAGTTCTTAACTCTGTCTCGGGGTACTACGAGTGTGCGGGAGTACACCGACAAATTCACCGAGCCGTCCCGGGTTTGCTACCTCGGTTGTACCTACCGAAGCGAGCGTGTAAAGAGGTACATCAAGAAAATGGATCCTAGGGTGAGGACCCATGTTACCGAGTTCGGGAGCTTCGACTTTCCAGGGAGCATATGAAATAGCTACGAGTATTCATGCCTCTTTGAAAGAGGAAGATTACGCTAAGGCCGCTGTTTGCTAAGAAGCCTGCTTGCTACCTATGTTCGTTCCCAGCTAAGAAGCCGAGGTATGAGCCGTCTAGTCGAGGGGGTTATCAACGGGGTTACGGATCGGTTTTTCGTCCGAGTTTTGATCCGAGCAAGTGCCGAATACGTGGTAAAGCCGCTCATCCGGGGAAGAAGCTGTGATGGATCGACCGTTGTCTGTTTCTATTGCAAGGAAGTGGGGCACAAGTCTTTTCAATGTGCTAAGAATCCTAGAGCTCCGTCTTTTCTCGCTGGTCTGCTAAGCCGGTTAGTTCTTCCTCGCTCCTCCGAAGAACAGGATTTATGTGATGACGCAAGCCGAAGCCGATGTCCATCCCGATGTCATCTCCGGGTACTTTTCTTGTAAATAATGCTCCTGCTTTTGTTACTGTTCGATACCGGTGCTACGGTGTCTTTTGTTGCTAGTTCCTTTGTTCGAAAAGCTAATCTTTCCTCTAGATCTCCTATTAAGTCCCTAATTTCTCTTCCGTCTGGTGAGAATTATCCCCGTCATTACGAGTTTAAGGGCGTGCCTGTCAGTATTCTGGGTTCCGAGTTGCCAGCCGATCTTAAGGAGTTTCCTATGTCAGAGTTTGATGTGATCCTTGGAATAGATTGGTTATCGAAGTATCATGCCTGCATTCAGTGCCGTGATCAGAAGGTGGTGCTCAGAGATCCTAAGGGGAAAAGGATTTCTTATTCGGGCGTTGTAGTGAAGAAGGGCGTTAAGTGGGTTTCCGCTCTGAGAATGCGGAAGATGCGTCAAAAGGTGATGTGGTATACCTTTGCATGGTGAAGGATTTGTCATCCGAAGATCGGCTCGAGAGTATTCCGGTAGTTCGGGATTATCCCGATGTATTTCTCGAAGAGTTGCCGGGTATTCCTCCCGAAAGAGATGTGGAGTTCTCGCATTGATTTAGTACCGGTCTTTGCTCCTATATCCAAGGCTCCGTATAGAATGGCGCCGTCTGAATTGCAAGAGTTGAAGACTCAATTGCAAGAGTTGATAGATAAGGGCTTCATAAGGCCTAGTGTGTCTCCTTGGGGTGCTCCTGTTCTGTTTGTCAAAAAGAAAGACGGGAGTATGCGTCTGTGCATCGATTACCGTGAGCTGAATAAGGTAACGATCAAGAATAAATATCCGTTGCCTCGCATTGAGGATCTGTTTGATCAGTTAAAAGGTGCTGGGGTATTTTCCAAGATCGATCTGAGATCCGGATATCATCAAATTCCCGTGAAGAAGGAGGATATTCCGAAGACGCTTTCGCACCGGATATGGGCACTATGAATTTGAAGTGATGCCATTTGGTCTCACGAATGCTCCTGCGATTTTCATGGATCAAATGAATCGCTCTTTCCACGAGTACTTGGATACTTGTGTGGTCGTGTTCATCGATGATATTCTCGTCTACTCTAAGGATGAGAAGGAGCATGAGAAGCATTTGAGGCTCGGTGTTGGATGTTACTGCGCAAGCAAAAGTGGTTCGCAAAGTCGTCTAAGTGCGAGTTACGGCTGAAGGAAGTTGCTTTTCTAGGGCATGTAATCAGCAAGGAAGGAGTCAAGGTAGATCCCGCTAAGATCAAGGCTTGTTGTCGAGTGGGAGAGTCCTAAGAATGTGACCGAGATTCGGAGTTTTACGGGTCCAGCTGGTTATTATAGGAGGTTCGTTCAAAATTTCTCCAAGATAGCTCAACCTCGACTCGCTTGATGCGCAAGGACCGCAAGTTCATCCGGTCCGAGGATTGTGAAGAGGCATTTACGAAGCCGAAAAAGAGTTTGACCTCTCGCTCCTGTTCTTACCTTGCCATCCGAGGGCGTTGGGTATGAAGTGTTCAGTGATGCATCGAAGAATGGTATGGGTTGTGTTTTGATGCAGCAAGGGAAAGTGATAACCTATGGTTCGAGGCGGTTGAAAGTGCATGAGAGGAATTACCCGACCCATGATCCGGAGTTAGCGGCCGTGGTGTTTGCACTTAAGATATGGCGACACTATCTCGTATGGTGTTCCGTGTAAGGTGTATACCGACCACAAGAGCACAAAGTACATCTTCACTCAGGCGTGATCTTAACATGAGGCGAGAGAAGGTGGCTTGAATTGATCAAGGATTATGATCGACCCTGGATTACCAAGAGGGTAAGGCGAATAAAGTAGCGGATGCTCGAGTCGCAAGAGTAAGCATTCATTAAACGCTGCTATGGTTGTGCCTCGTGAATTGTGTGAAGAGTTTCGCAAGCTTGATATCGAGGTTGTTCCTCGGGGTTATGTATCCGCTTTGTTGGGTTCCATGAGTGCCGAGCCCGAGTTGTTCCAGGGAGTTAAGAAGCAAGCAAAGGGTGATCCAAAGCTGGAGAAGATCCGTGAAGCAAAGATGCAAGGTCGTGCGAGAGAATTTTGAGATCTGTGGCCGATGATAGCTTGAGGTTTATGGGGCGTTGGTGTGTGCCCAATGATGGTGAGCTTAAGAGAAAGATTCTCGAGGAAGCTCATAGTACTCCTTATTCCGTTCATCCCGGGGGTGACAAGCTCTATAAGGATCGAAAGGCTAATTTTTGGTGGCCTGGTATGAAGAGAGAGATTGCCGAGTTCGTAGCTAGGTGTTTGGTTTGCCGAAGGTGAAAATTGAGCATCAGAGGCCTGGTGGTTTGTTGCAACCTTTGTCTATTCCTGCTTGGAAGTTCGACTCGATCTCGATGGATTTCGTGATGGGTTTGCCTAGAGCTGCCGGTGGATTGAATGCTGTGTGGGTGATTGTGGATCGATTGACTAAAGTGGCTCGTTTTATTGCGATGAAGAACACTTGGTCTATGGAAGAGTTAGCTGAAGCTTACGCTAATGAGATAATTCGTCTTCATGGGGTTCCCAAAGACATTGTCTCCGACCGTGATCCGCGATTCCTATCCCATCTCTCGGATTGCTTTGCAAGAGGCTTTTGGTTCGAAGTTGAAGCCGAGTGCGCATTTCATGCAGCTACCGATGGTCAGACTGAGAGGACTATTCAGACCTTGGAAGATATGCTTCGTGCTTGTGCCTTGGAATTTCAGCAGTCTTGGGTCAAGTCTCTTAGCTTGGTAGAGTTTTCTTATAACAACAGTTATCAAGCTAGTATCCAAATGGCTCCGTATGAGGCTCTCTATGGAAGGAAGTGTCGTAGTCCTACTTGTTGGAGCGACATCGGTGATTCATTGATTTTGGGCCGGAGTTAATTCGGGATACGATTGAGCGAGTGAAAGTAATTCAAGCGAAGATGAAGGCTGCCTCAAGATAGGCAGAAGTCGTATGCTGATTTGCATCGGAAACCTATTTCTTTTGAGGTGGAGGATAAGGTGCTTTTGAGGGTTTCTCCTATGAAGGGAGTGATGCGGTTTGGTCAAAAGGGCAAGTTGAGTCCGAAGTTCGTAGGTCCCTATGAAATTCTTGAAAGGATCGGGGAGGTCGCGTATCGTTTGGCTTTGCCGCGGAGCCGTCGAAGGTTCATGATGTGTTTCATGTGTCGCGATTCGCGCAGTATCGTAGTGATCCTTCGCATGTAATCCCCGTTGAATCGGTGTCGGTTGAGCCGAATCGACTTTTGAAGAGCGACTGTTCGTATATTGGACCGTCGAAACCGTGCCCTGAGAAGGAAGGTGATTCCCTTGGTTAAAGTACTTTGGAGAAGTCAAAAGTACGAAGAAGCTACTTGGGAAACCGAAGAGTCAATGCGACTGAAATACCCGGAACTATTCGTTTCAGGTACTATTTGTGTTCTTGTCTTGTTTTTGTGTTTCGAAGTTTCGAGGACGAAACTTTATTTAAGGAGGGAGATTGTAACAACCCATAATTTTGCTCCTAGTTTTTCGCAAGAATTTTCTCTAAAAACTATTATTTTCTCTAAATTAATTATTTTTATTTTATAATTTTGGGAGCCGAATTATTATTTTTTATTTTTATGGCGTGTCAATGTGTTTATTTCATTTATATTTATAATATAATTTATTAGAATTATTTTTATTATTAAGTATTTTCAAAGTTTAGGCGCGATTTAGGAATTAACCGTTTTATCGCGTATCGGGCTTTCGGAGCATGGATCGTTGTTGAATTTGGGCCGAAAGTTTTTGTGGGTGTGTGGGCTTGGGGCAGCCGGCCAAGTGAAGGAATTAGGAGACCTTTCTCCTTTTCTTTTCTCTTTTGTTTTCTTAAGACTCTTTGATGCCTTATAACCCCCATAACCCCCCCTTAATGATTTCTTTAATTAAACCTCATTAAACCTCTTAATTCACTTCAAAATTCTGATTAGAAAATCAGAACTTTTGGCTGTCATTCTTCAACATTTTCGTCCATCATCATCACCATCATCACCATTTTCATTCTCTCAAATTTTCTTCATTTCTTCTCTTTGATAATTGTTCGTGAATTGTTTTTGTGGCTTTTTCCTTATACTTCGCGCTTGGAATTTGAAGAAGAAGAGGGTCACACGCCTACTGTGGGGATTTCCAGAAGTTTTCAGCTCGCCTCCGACGATCCAGGTAACTAGTTGTTATCCTAGAATCATAGTGATTAGAGTAGTATTCGGTATTAGATTAATACGTTAGGAATTATCTAAAATACTTTTTGAATGATATTTTTGATGAAATTTTACATGAACATACGTGACATATGCTATGTGAATACTGTGTAGAGAAAAATAATTTTTGCATGATTTTTAATATTTATTTGATTTAATTAGTATTTTGTGCGTTTTTGGCTAAATTTCATAATAATTATTGAACGACTGTTAAAATTGATGAAACCATTTTTCTTAGATCATGTTACATGCGTATAATGTATTCCATGCCTTGGAATAATTTTTATCTACTGTTTACTGTTTTAATTAATTGATATATCTGTTTTTGTAAATTCTGTTCAGTCAGTATATAATTCATGAAAATTATTATTATTGGCAGAAAAATTAATTTATTTGGATAATATGTATTTCCGTGAGTTTTTACATGTTATGTGAATTTTTGGTAATTTTTGGGCGTCTGTTTATATTTTTAATTATTATAATGGCTTATTTGAGGAATCTGTATATTAACTGTTAAAAATACTTTTTGAGTCCGAAAATTATAAATAAAAATTGTACCATGTCAGTAGAGCTATTAGGGTTATATGATAATTTTTGTGTGATTTTACTGCTCGAATTTGTTAGTTTCATAATTATTATGGTGTTTTTGTGATGAAATTGAGGACACACTATTAAATTGTTTGAGGGCTTGTAAATCAGATATAATTTATAATTTAATATATTCTGGGTTGCTGATTTTCAGTAGTATACAGTATGCATCATTTGAGTAACCACATGTTTAGGTTTGATTTATGGAATAAAATGATTTAATTGTTATTACTCTTTTAATGAATTATGATTTAGAGTTAATTGGTGATGTATTTGTGATTGAGTGTGGTTGCTGTAAAAACCAGTATATTGTCATTGTTGATGTTTGGGAATGTTCAAGTGTTATTGTGAGAGTTATTTGTTGAATATTTTATAAGTGATTTATTTTGAGGAATTATGAAGAACTGTTTGATGAATTGTGGGTATAAGGCCGGGTGGCATCCCTTTTTGACGAATATTTTTGATGAATGATACTTAGTTTGTATGCATGATTGTATTTTGAGATAAGAATATCCGGTGGGATATATGTAGTCCCCGGTTAAGAACATGCCAACCACCTGGTTTGCGAACTAGGGGTACACCTGGGTTAATTGTTGTCGTCCGAGAGGTCAGGGGGTTCTGCGTGTTCTACCCCGCATCGGGAGTTTGGCCATTCTTAGACACAGGCGGTGGGGAACGTAAGCCCATAGGCCGACCCGGAGATTGCGATCCGACAAACCTTAGGAAGTGATTTGCGAATCACCGGCGTTCGGTTTCGACTCAATAACTTGTTGTATTTTTGATTTATTATTAGTATTTATTTATATTTGAATTATGTCACTCACTATATTATGTTTACTTATTGTTAATGATCTCTTGATTTATCTATGAGCTTTATGATTTCTATGTGCATGATATGATGTAATGAATTGCATGTTATTCCTTTCTTAATAATCTACCTCTGAATAGTGCTTTGATTGCTATTGTTCTCGGGAGAACTAGTTACTCCCACCGACCGTGGAAATATGTATTATAATCTTGCGAGATGGAAATGATTGCTAGGCTTGTGACTCGCCCGGGCTAGCAAAGTGAGAGTTGGTTGTGAGAAGAAGCTTTTAGTTTTGTTTTTGGTAGATGAACTTTATATAGGTCATAGGGAGACTTATTTTTGGATTGCCTTCAAGGATATTAGTGTTATTTAAGTTTATTTTGGGAGACTTGCATGTCTCATGGTATTTTGGATTTGTTAGTATGATACAATTGGGATACTTCTTTTATGTTGGAACCATGATGTTACTTGGAGATTTATTCCCTTTTTAAGCTATGAATTTTGAGTTATTATCTTTATTTATTGTTTTAGAGTAGCATACCGTCCCGACGTTATTTCCGCTAACGTCATTTTAGTATTTCTTGAATTAATAAGGTTTAGTATCCTAGTAGTAGAAGGACGGGGTGTTACAGTAAATGCCGTTTTGCCTTTAGTTAATGAAATTTCTCTTTTAAAAAAAATATTGGGATCTAAATATATATATATAGGCCCAAATCCAATACTTGATTGTACATCCTTTACTCATAATCAAGCTTTATAAGTCTACTGGGCAAGAAAGGGACTGGTTCGAATGGAGAAAGGCCCAGGGTCTCCTAGGTCCCGAAAGACCTCTATAAATAACCCACTTGGCACAAGGTAAACTAGTCTTCTTTGCACGCGATGCGTGCGTGGATTATTTTGGCGGTTATAATTAAATTTCATTTAAGTGTAATTTTCAAGAATGTAATTTACAATCATCATTAGTTCTAATTGAATATCGTTTGGTGTAAATACAAAATATAAAAATTACTTGATGAAGAAGTTGTTTTCTTGGTATTTTTATTACTTGTTAATGGATGTTGATATTGTTATTGCATTTCAAAGTTTAGGTAAAATTAAAATTTTTGTCTATAAATTTGTAATTGATTTGAAAACTGCTTTAGTTATTTTAATTTGTTCTTCAATCATAAAATTTTCTTTCACTACACATATTTTTATGAAAGTTTATTTTAGCTATTTTGAACTTCTTTTGATATACATATTTTAAATTAGGAAGGACTATGATTGAAGAAAATTTCAAAATCTTAATAGGTAAGTATTTTTATTGGATGAAGGGTTAAAAAGTCTTTTTAAAGGGGGACACCATAGCTCCCCCCTTGGCTTATATAATAGAGATATCTATTCTCTCTCATACACACAAACACGGCTATTGCCCTCTCCATTTCCACTTTACTTACTTATCCACCGCCTGACTTAAGTATTGGAGAGCCTTTTTTTTTTTGATAAGTATTGGAGAGCCTTTATCTGGACAGCTATACTGCTGGGGCAGTTTATTTGTTTTGTAGATGGGCCATCAATAGGGTTGGCAATGGATTGGGTGGACCTCAACCCGCCCGCCACCCACGAACCAAATCCTCATCCACACCATCCATTACCCACCAAAAATTTCCATCCATATCCGCCCCATCTATCAACCGGAGATGGAGCGGGTGAGGCGGGTGAGAAATGGATAATATTAGAAAAAGTTGTTTGTATACTTAACAACTTAAAATTAATAAATCAAAATATAGCCATCGATTAAAAGCAAAGCGACTAAATATCAATTGTCAATTATTAATACATGCCAAAATTTAATACTAATCATAATATAATATACAATTAGAGATATTAATGTTAAAAAGCGTCTCGGCAAACGTGAAAAAAAGCAAATGGTGCAACTATTTTAAAACGGAGGAAGTATATAGTAAAAGGGAGACATGTGAGACTATGAGAGAATGAATGAGTCCTACATGCACGTGATGCGTGCAATGATATACAGAAAATAACATTAATAGATAAAATAATTTAGTATTTCACCAAAAAAAAGAAGATAAAATGACTTTAAAATTTTTTATTTCATCACTAAATCAATGATTTTTTGTTTTAATAATTTAAATATCAATTACATATGGATATTTTAGGCATTATTAGAATAGAGATATGATTAATTGAAATTTTGCACCTCCTTAGCTTGTATGGTCGAAATCATAGGCGAACATATTTTTTTTATAAGGTAAGATGAAGTCCCTTGCAAGTAGGGGCGAAATTGGAGATCCCTCCTTGCAAGAGGTGACACTCGATCTCGGGATTTCTGGGATCGAAGGTGATGCCAACACCACTAGGCTATCACCTGCTACTCCTTAGCGCACATATGTGCAATATAACTTGATAAATAGTATCGTTGTACAGTTGTACCCCTAAAAAAAATAATGTGCTTGTAGCTACCTTGTCGTCACAATTAATTAACGTTCAATTAGGGTTTTGATGATACACATATTAATCCTTCATTTCTAAATTCCAAGCATACTTCATTCTGAATTAGTTAACAAAACGAGCCTTCTCTTATTAATTAAGTAGTACAAAGTACAAATACACGTAGTAACTAAACTCGATCACATAGTATCCTCTCCCTTTTTTCTCTCTTCTCTCTCCTCTCCCACAAAACCCTAATTTTCAACCTAGGGCTACCGCCACCCTTTTGGGCGGTGGTAAGCCCCTTTTCTCCTTTTGTTACTAGTTTTTTATGTTAATGTTTCTAATAAACTTCAGTCTCTCTTTAATGGAGAGTTTTTCTACCCATTTATTGGGTTATATCTACCCATATATTGGGTTTTATCTCTCTCCATGTGAGAGTTTGGAGACTTTGTTTTTGAGTTTTTGTGTAATTCAAGAGGTTGATTTGTTGATTGAAATTTGTGCGGGGTTGCAACAGATGTCAGTACTTCGTTTACAATCACTTGAATTGGATCCAGTTCTACTTCAAAACTTCAAAAGATCGATAGACCCCCTTGCAGAAGGCTGCATCAGACAGCGATGCGAAAGACGAGGGTTTTCAGAAGTGTTAGATCTACTCAACGATCGTGGTTTTGTCATATTAGAATTGTATTTATTTCTTTTTGATATGTATTTGTTTAGTTTTGACTTCTATTGTAAATGTCGTATGACTTTGAATCAATGAATTAATTTTAATTTTAATTTCAAAAAAAAAAAGTACAAATACACGTTTGATATGAAAAGTTACGACTTGCAATTAGCAAACAATATCTAGAAGTTCCTTACTTTTGGCTAATTGTAATTCTAATCAGTTAAAGTTTACTGACCCATACTTGGGCTGCTGATTAGGAGTAAAGATCCCAAAATTACGCTCATCTTCATTCCCTGGTTTCTTATCCTCGTCAAACATCGCAAACAAGAAAGTCTCAATTGCCCTCCCTGGTTTCAATGGAGTCCCATTCTTCACATGGTTGATCAAATTGGTGACATACTTCTTTGCATTATCGTGATTGGCCCCGAAACCACCGCCTGACGCCCACCCGCTCTCGGACGCAAGCAATGAAATGTCGGGCGCACCAACCTTATCTAAAGCCGCATATGTTGCATCGGCAAGTGCATCAAATAAATTTTGGTAATTTTTACCGTTATTAGCGTCCGTAACAACAGTTCCAGGAGAAGTAAATAAGGCATAATCAAGGGAAATTTGTTGTGAATTACCTTGGTAAGCAAAGTAAGGGTATATATTAACCATGAAAGGTGAACCATTTTGTTTTATAAAGTTGATTATTGGGGTAATATATTGAACGTTACCAAATTGTCCATTAGATGGTGGGAAGGCGTTTACGACCAGGCTCGTACCAACGGATGTAGAAACCTTAATTTGACCACCTAAACTGTTAGAATTAAGTGCATTGAGAATATTTTGCATGGCTGGTAGAACTGATGAAGCTTGTGGACTAGATGGATCAATTTCATTTCCTACCACAATGTACTTAATTGATGATGCAAAAGGGACGACATTGTTTTTAACCCATTGGTCCGCGAATGATGGATCGGAAGCTACCGATTGAACGTTGTCGTTGGGGACGCCTAAGGTAAGTCTGATGCCTGATCCTTGTAAGGCTTGAAGTGTGTCTTGATCAGGATAGTATAGTCTCATTGAACCTATGCCATTGGATTTGTAGAGGTTCACTACATCTTGCGGAGATGGTAAATTGGTTCCGTCCTTTCCATAGGCCACTCCTACTTGTGCTTCTGCATGACAGCATGAATCATTGATCGTTAGATAGTACTTCATCAGTCGATTTCTTGTTAATTGCACCATTTAATTTAATATTGGAAAATTACCTTATAAAATGTACTTTATGTAAGAAACTACCTAATTAAAAAAAATGAAGCAGAGGACCAAAAACTACTCTATAAATTTTTTATGTGGCAAAAAGGTACTAGTGAGCGGATTTCAGTCGGATGACTTTGTTTTTCAGTGCTGACTCACACAATACAGAAAGAAACAAATTTATTTTATTTCATTTAACCTATAATAATAACCATCCCATCATACAATTTCTACATCTTCCTAGTTAAATAAGTCTTAACAACATCTTTTCAAGAAAATGTATGCTGTTTGAGCTCCAATATCAAAGAATTAAGATTAGATTTCATAAAGACAAAGACAAAAGAGAGAAACCTGTTAGGTGTAGGCAGCTAAGCGATAAGATTGCCACGACGAACAACAACGAGGTGGCGACATGCATGGAAGGGTTGCCATGGTTAGCCATGACTAAGTACAAGTAGTAATATAGTGGATCAGGATGTACGTATGTTCAAGGCACAAGGTGAAGGATTTATGTCCTCGACTTAAATGCAATTACTAATTATATTATGGATCGTATTATAGAGATAATAAATTCGTTCTATTGGGTCGTCTATACGTCTTGCTAGAGAATGCTATAGAACTTTGGGTTAGGAAATAATAAACTCAAAGCCCAATATAATGGATCCTATTAGGTCACACAAAATACTTGGATCAACAAAAGAAACCTAGAGCCCATAAAAGGCTCTAGGGTGGCCGGCCAAGAGGTAGTGAGAGAGAGGAGAATTGATTCTCCTCCTAACCTAATTATATCTATATATACTTAGTTAGGCAATAAGGAAAGGTAGGTGATCTTTCATTATTCTCTTTCTCTCATAATCTTTCCAAAAGTCACAAAAACTCCATTAAAGTAGAAGAAGAATTTCTTCCTTCCAACTAGCATTGGTGGAGTGTTGATCCGGGTTGGTGGACCAAGTAGAGGAATCGCAATTGAGGTTCTTAATCCGGGTATTTCAAGCTTTGTGGAATTCACGCTTCAAAGGTAAATTCCTAACTATTATGTGATCCTTGAATGTATATGCATGAGATCCTGTTTTAAGTGCTTATGAATTTGATTCATGAAATTCCGCTTAGAGTACTTATATAATCCTACAAAGGGTATCGCTTTTAGCCTCTTGCATATAATTTTTGGTCATAATAATTATGTGTTCTTGACTAATTTTAATTGATTAAGGGGAGGAATTGAATTATGGATGTTTTGTTTAATTGGATTAATTAAATTTGATTTAATCTGCTTAATACACGATTTTATTTTCTATAATTCGACCTAAATTTTTTTTTTTTTTTTTCGAATTACTTTTTATTTGGCCGAATTTTATGAAAATAAAATCATGAATTTCGAAATTAAAAGTTAAATTTTAGATCTCAATTTTTCCGAAAAATTAGAGAGTTAGATTTATATTATTAATCTGTTTTTCATATTTAAATTGTTTATGTATGATAAATTAATTCATGTGAAAAGAGTTTTATGTGAATTAGAGGTTAATACATATGAATAATGCTAAAATTAAAATAAAATAGAGATTTTATGTTAATTTCGAATATTCACATCATATAATTAATCTGAATTTTCATATTTAAATTAGTTATGTATGATAAATTAATTCATGAAAAGGAGTTTTATGTGAATTTAAGATTAATTGATATGAATAGCCCTAATATTAATTAAAATGGAGATTTAAATTAATTTGCAGAATTAGGCATAAAGGAGTTTATGTTTAACTTTATTTTGATCACTAAATTAATTTACAAGAAGTTGTGATTTAATTTATTTCCCACAAAAAAAAAAAAAAAAAAAAAAAAAATAAAACAAGGGAGGGAAGGGGAGCGACCACGGGGGTGGCGCCGCCACCGCTGGGTGGGGCCACGGTGGCTGCTCCAGGTGATCCGTGCAAGGGCGACGAGGAGCTGCGGTGGCAGCAGCAGTCTTTGCGGCGGCAGCAGCCGTGGCTTGCTAGCCACGTTTTTCTTCGTGCCCAAATAGCTTTAATTAAAAAAAAAAAATTTTTTTTTTTTTGGAAAATCATTAAATCGATTTTCGAGTATATTGAGCAGATTTTCAGTTAAATATTTCCATAATTTTATTCTTTAATCTAATTTAAATTAGTAGGAAAGTATAATAGGATAGAATCTTTAGGTGGTTATGAATTACTTAAATGTTTTATCAACTTACCATAATTAAGAATATTTGATATTTTGATTGATGGCAAGTATAATATGTGATATTATGATGTGGCTTTTATATATTTTGATATAATTGCTATGTATGACTAGTATGGCCCAAATTAAGTTAGAAAATACGATCTGCGTATCGTGATGTATTCTTGTAATTTTAAATACGATCTGCGTATCGTTAAGTATTTTTGTAATTTATTTAATTTAGTTATTATTTAAATTATTTTGATACTTATGTAATCCAAAGACGAAGTCCATCAAGAGAAGGCCCATGGATAAGGTGGATGGAGATCCATGAAGAGTCCAAGAATGAGCCATTGATGATTAGTTCTTAGGATTAGGGGCCATACTAGATCATTTTATTTTTCGCATTTTATTATTCTTTAAAATGCTTATAAGTTTATTGTATGTTGGTTGATGATGCGCTAGAGTTCACTAATTCATAACAACATAATAAACTTAGGTCCCGTAAATATTAAGGTTGCTTTTCCAAACATAAAGTACTTATCAAACCCTTAATTAATAGTAATAGGTCATGCCTCCGCAGGGTGTTATCATTAATTTTGGGAATATAAGGTAAAATTGCGAATTTTACAACTTAGTTTGGTTGTCCTTAACAAAATTATCAAAAGCGTTTTGAATTTTGAAGCAAGAGATAGTTAAGCATGCGATGTTTATCCATCTAAACAAGAGTTATAATTTGTTATAATTAGTAAAAGAGTTTACTTACCTTGATAATGTAACGTTAAAGATAAGGCCTCCGTCTCGCTTAGTGTTGCATGTTGATAGGATCTTGTAAAACACTTATTCAAATGGGATATTAAAATTGAATAGGTGATCAACCTAGAAACCTTTGCATGTTTTAGGTTACTTTATAAACATAAATTGAACTTTGCTTTATTTTTCTCGTCCCGTAGATACTATGTCTAATAACAACAACAACAACAACTCCGGTTTCAACATTCGTCCTTTTCTGGAAAAGGACAGACTGAATGGTGAAAATTTCCTTAATTGGGAAAGGACCTTAAGACTTGTTTTGAGGTCTGAGGGACGAGAGGATGTCATAGAAACCCCACTTCCTGTGATTACTGATGAGTCAACTGAAGCAGACAAACGTCGTGCTAAGCAGGCAAATGATAGGTCTATACCGATCACTTGCTTGATGATAGCGACCATGGAGCCGGACCTCCAAAGGAGGTTCGAAACCAAGGATGCTTATACCATCATGCAAGAGCTGCGGGCTATGTTTCAAACACAAGCCCGAGTTGAGCGATATGAGACTAATAGGGAGATACTTGAATGTCACATGAAGCCGGGTCAAGTTGTTGGCCCCCATGTTTTCGCGATGATGGGTCTTTTCGAAAACATGGAAAGACTTGGATTCCCTTATAGGGTTGAGTTGAGCTACGACATTATTCTCCACTCATTACCCGACAGTTTCAATCGGTTCGAAATGACCTACAATATGAATGAGTCCGAAAAGACTTTGCAAGAGTTGCATGGATTGTTGGTCAATGCTTGAAAGGAACATCCCTAAGGTTGAACCAAAGAAAGAGGTTTTGATGGTTCAAAAGGGAAAGGGTTTCAAGAAGAAATGGGCGGGAAAGAAGGACAAGGGCAAGCAAGTTGCCACTGTTGCTTTGAAAAACCTAAGCCAACCGCCAAGCCAAAGGTCGCCTGCGGAAAGCAAGTGCTTCCATTGTCACAAGATAGGACACCTTGGAAGAGGAACTGCCCGGTATACTTGGAGGAAAAGAAGTGCGGGGCTTCCACTTCAGGTATATATGTTATAGAAATCAATTTGACTTCTACTTCTTTATGGGTATTTGATACCTACTGTGGTTCTCACATAGTTAATGATGTGCGGGGACTAAAAAGAAGTAGGAAGGCTGCAAAAGGCGAGGTAGAGCTACGCGTTGGAAATGGAGCACGAGTTGCTTTGCACTTGCCATAGGAAACTATAGTCTACACTTGCCATCCGGGCTTATTTTAGAACTAAATAATTGTTATTTCGTTCCTTCAATAACTAAGAACATAATTTCAGTTTCAGTTTTAGATTCCCAAGGGTTTTGTTTTGAAATAAAGAACAAGTGTTGTTCCATTTCTTACAATAATATGTTCTATGCCAATGCTAAATTGATAAATGGCTTATATGTGCTTGATAAGTCGTTACAAATCTATAACATAGATAGCAAGAAACAAAAATCAAATGATTCCAACCTAACCTACATTTGGCATTGTCGAATGGGTCATATAAACCAAAAGCGTATTCACAAGTTACAAAAGGATAGTATAATTCCATCATTTGATTTTGAATCATTTGATGTATGTGAATCATGCTTAATGGGAAAAATGACAAAATCACCATTTACGGGAAAAGGTGAAAGGGCCAGGCGACCTTTTAGGACTCATACATACCGATGTGTGTGGTCCTATGAGCACAAAGGCAAGGGGAGGGTTTAACTACTTCATTACATTCACCGATGATTTGAGTAGATATGGATATATATACTTAATGAAACATAAGTCGGAATCTTTTGATAGATTCAAAGAGTTCCAAAATGAAGTACAGAATCAACTTGGTAAGACAATAAAAGCATTACGATCCGATCGTGGTGGTGAATATTTGAGCCAAGAATTTGATGATCATCTAAAGGGTTGTGGAATTCTTTCACAATTAACTCCACCAGGAACACCACGGTTGAATGGTGTATCCGAAAGGAGGAACCGAACCTTGCTAGATATGGTTCGATCGATGATGAGTCTTGCTGATCTTCCGATTTCTTTTTGGGGATACGCTCTCGAAACCGCTGCACACACACTAAATAGGAGCCCGTCAAAGGCCAGAGAAAAGACTCCATATGAGTTATGGAATGGAAAAACTCCAAACTTGTCTTTTCTTAAAATCCGGGGATGTGAGGTCTATGTAAAGCGGTTACTATCGACAAGCTTGCACCCAAGTCGAGATAAATGTCTCTTTGTGGGATACCCAAAAGAGACAAGGGGTTATTACTTCTATAACCGTCAAGAGAACAAAGTGTTTGTTGCTCGTGATGGTGTCTTTCTTGAAAAGGAATTTGTTTCTAGAAAGACAAGTGGGAGTAAAATAATTCTCGAAGAAATTCGAGATGAGCAACAAATAGACGTGGTTCACACTATGTCGAAACGGCACGACAAGACGAAAGTCTAGTTCGGGAGATAATGTATTCAACGCATGTACCTCCTACCGTCCCAATTGAATCAAGTGAAGATCTTCAAGGAGTTGATGAGAACTCTTTTCTTAATGCTCGGGCCCCGCGTAGATCTAGTAGAGAAAGGATTCCAAACAAAAGGTTGGTTGATTTCTCGTTAACCGAAAACTCGAAATTATGATTTTAGAGAATTCGGAGCCTACTACCTACAAACAAGCTTTGACGAGCCGGACTCGAGAAATGGCTTGAAGCCATGAAATCCGAGTTAGACTCCATGTCCGAGAATAAAGTTTGGACCCCGGTCGATTTGCCTAGTGGGGTTAACCCTATTGGATGCAAGTGGGTGTTCAAATTGAAAACAGACAAAGATGGGAATGTCTATGTATATAAAGCAAGACCGGTTGCAAAAGGATTCGACAAATTCATGGTATAGACTATGATGAGACCTTTTCTCCAAGAGCAATGCTTAAATCAATTCGGATACTTTTAGCGATTCTTTGCATTTTATGATTATGAAATTTGGCGAGATGGATGTCAAACCGCATTCTTGAATGGGTTCTTGAATGAGGATGTGTACATGACACAACCCGAGGGTTTTGAGGATCCAGAAAATCCTAAAAGGGTTTGCAAACTTCAGAGATCCATTTATGGATTGAAGCGAGCATCTCGGAGAGCTGGAATCTTCGATTTGATGAAGCAATCAAGAAATTTGATTTCATCAAAAGCGAAGAAGAATCTTGTGTCTACAAGAAGTTTAGTGGGAGCAACTTAGTCTTCTTGGTATTGTATGTAGATGACATACTACTCATGGGAAATGACATACCAATGCTTGAGTCGATCAAGGAATGGTTAAAAAGTTGTTTCTCTATGAAGGACCCGGGAGAAGCCGAGTACATACTCGGGAATCAAAATCCATAGAGATAGGTCTCGAAGGATGATTGGACTAAGTCAAGAAACTTATATTGATAAGGTTCTTACAAGGTTCAACATGGAAAACTCGAAGAGAGGTTTCGTTCCCATGTCACATGGCATATCGCTTAGCAAGAGTCGGTGCCCGACCGAACCCGATGTGTTGAAGCGAATGAATAGCATTCCTTATGCTTCGGCTATAGGATCTATCATGTATGCCATGATAAGTACTCGACCGAGATGTTGCATATGCCTTGAGCATGTGTAGCGGGTTCCAAGCAAATCCAGGGAGAAGCACAACTTGGATTGCAGCTAAGAGCATCCTCAAGTACTTGAGAAGAACTAAAGGCATGTTCTTAGTTTATGGGGACAAAGTGAGTTGGTTGTTGAAGGTTACACGGATGCAAGCTTCCAAACCGACGAGATGATTACCGCTCTCGGTCGGGGGTATGTCTTTTGTTTAAATGGAGGAGCAAAGTGAGTGGAAGAGCTCAAAGCAAAGCACCGTAGCAGACTCTACGACAGAATCGAATATTTAGCAGCAGTTGAAGCGGCTAAAGAAGCTCGTTTGGATCAAGAAATTCTTGACAGAGTCGGATATCGTACCTAGTGCTCGGGAAGGGATTGAGTTGTTACGGTGATAACAATGGTGCTATTGCGCAAGCAAAAGAACCGAGATCACATAACAAATCCAAACATGTAATGAGGAAGTATCACCTCATTAGAGAGATTGTTGACAGGAAGGATGTCGGGATCCGCAAAGTTCACACGGATGAGAATGTGGGCGATCCGCTCACTAAACCACTACCTCAACCCAAGCATGAGTGTCACGCTAGGGCTATAGGTTTGAAGCAAATGTTAGAGTGGCTTTAGATTGTACTAGGTTTAGAGAAACTTGTTACAATGTAATGACATGGTTTTGCTATTTATGTTTATAAGAATAAATTTTACATTATTTAATTATTGGTTTAGTATTAAATAAAATGTCCAAAATATATCTTGAATTCTATGGTTTTGTCGAATATGTGATTTGATAAATGAAACACCATAAGTGAACAGAATTCGTAGAATATTATAAGTTCCTAATCTAAGTCATTAAAACTGGACATGAATGACTTGTTAAAGGGATTAGCATAAAAGATTGATTGATAGCACCGTTTCATGGGCTATAGAAACATAGAGATGTTTAATCAATCATATGGATATGTATAGTTGATACATAGTCGAACTAGACCTCGCTTAGAAGTTTTGTAACTTCGAAATTATATTAGTAGATTCCTTAGACATGAGTGGAACATTACTTAGCCCAATGATTGGTATAACTTTGATACTGTCAAACGTCATGCCGTAAAAGGAGGCTATAAAGGCAGCATTCAGGTTGTGCCATAAATTGAGTGGGAGTATTGATTACCATGAGATTGGAAAAGTCCTCCTATATGAGATAGGATAGATGTCTTGGCCCCTTGAAGAGCGAAAATTGAAAAATGCATGGCCATGCTCAAATGGATCATTCGATGATCATTTGTTTGTCAATTCGAACTCGGATTTCAAGGATTAATTTGAAAAACTAGTATGGATGATATGTAAATATGACCATACTATCAAATTAAGACATTAAGTGACTTGAGGAAATTAAACATTGCACACTCGTCTCGGACAAGTGGGAGATTGAAGGATTTATGTCCTCGACTTAAATGCAATTACTAATTATATTATGGATCGTATTATAGAGATAATAAATTCGTTCTATTGGGTCGTCTATACGTCTTGCTAGAGAATGCTATAGAACTTTGGGTTAGGAAATAATAAACTCAAAGCCCAATATAATGGATCCTATTAGGTCACACAAAATACTTGGATCAACAAAAGAAACCTAGAGCCCATAAAAGGCTCTAGGGTGGCCGGCCAAGAGGTAGTGAGAGAGAGGAGAATTGATTCTCCTCCTAACCTAATTATATCTATATATACTTAGTTAGGCAATAAGGAAAGGTAGGTGATCTTTCATTATTCTCTTTCTCTCATAATCTTTCCAAAAGTCACAAAAACTCCATTAAAGTAGAAGAAGAATTTCTTCCTTCCAACTAGCATTGGTGGAGTGTTGATCCGGGTTGGTGGACCAAGTAGAGGAATCGCAATTGAGGTTCTTAATCCGGGTATTTCAAGCTTTGTGGAATTCACGCTTCAAAGGTAAATTCCTAACTATTATGTGATCCTTGAATGTATATGCATGAGATCCTGTTTTAAGTGCTTATGAATTTGATTCATGAAATTCCGCTTAGAGTACTTATATAATCCTACACAAGGATATCCCCCTAAGTTATATAGGTCGATTACTACACATAAGTTGCTTAGTACTTTCGGAGTCAATGTATGGGTCGGCAAGTGATTTGCCAAACTGAAACGGCAACTTTTAGTGTTAGCTCTTAGCGAGCTTGACAATCTTGAACAAGTCCAAGCTGAAAAAAAAAAAAATTAGCTAGTGGAAGTGTGGAGCCTTAAGCCCTTACCGAACTACGTCCAAGTTGCCTTAGTCTTTAGGGTAATTGTACTTTATTGTCGAGACTTTGAAGGCACTATATGTTGCCTATTCAATGTATCTACCTACGATACAATCATACAATGGCATTGACTAGCGAGTCAAGGATGCAAATATTTTATATTATTATTGGTTTCCATTTCGGATGGGGCAAAGGTAATTACTTATTATAGGGCAATAACTACACGTATACAGTACTGTAGGTCCTCAGTGTGACGTGCTTTATTTTTAATGGTAAGGAGAATGACCCTATTTAGATCTCAGTCCACATGGTGCTTTTGGTCTAGTATTTGCGACTTAGGCACTTGAGAGTAGGGGGAAAGGTAAGGGGAATCCCTACCCCTAAATACGACAGTTGGGAGGATTTCGACCTTGTGACCTTAAGATTATAAGGTGAATCCTTAACCAACTACACCAAACAAGTTTATTTGGTCTTATTGTTACGTACTTGCATTTGAAGAAATTTGAGTAAGAGAGGTGCACAATAAAAACTAAAAACTAGAAAGGGTGATCAATGTGAGGTTAACTTACACAACCTTTTATTTAACCCATTTGGGCTCGGAGTTTTGGACAACCTAAGCAAGGCCCATAAGGCCCATCATTAGCTTGAAACATGATTTTGTTTGTGAAGATATAGGGAGCCATAAGGGACAGTCAGGGTTCCATTTGAGATTACGAGTACCATGTATTTTCACATGTTGCCAACTATTCTCGTTGGCATCCACATAATTGACTTCTAGAAAGTTATGCTTGAGGTCATGTGCCAAGTTTGCAAAATCCAGCTAGTAAGAAACCTATGAAGCTTGGAAAAATCTAAGACATGAGAAATTTTCATTTCGAATCATTTCCCATTCCCAAAACTTAAGGTTAGAAACATTGATATTTTATTAAAGATAGAGGATAAATGAGACATATATATAATGTAAACTTGATGTTTTGATTAAAGGTAAAAGACATATGACACATAATTAAGATCTTAAACTTAATCTCGAGATGAAAATTCATCATCTTATTTATTGTATTCCCACAAATTAACTAGACAAGGATAATATATAACACATATCATGAAAAACATGTATAATTACTAGCAATACAGTGATACATACACTGATTTGTTCCTTAAACCATATATACTTTATGCAATTAATTACTGTCCACAAAAGTTGAGTTGGCCGTACTTGGGTTTTTCATCAGGAGTAAAAAGTCCATAATGCTGCTCACTTTCGTCGTTTGTTTTATTATTTTCATCAAACATTGCAAACAAGTATGTCTCAATCTCTTCTCCTGGTGTCATAGGAGTTCCCTCCTTCACATGATTGATCAAATTTGTGTAGTAAGTCCTTGCATTTTCTACTGTGGCATATTGCTCTCCAGGCTTAGAAGGCTCCTTTTGATCATTGCCATCAGTGATTGTTTTCTGAGCATAATTGTGTGGCTTCTTGCCGGTAAATCCGCTTTTCGACGGCCACCCGCTTTCCGACACCACCACTTTGACATTCTTTTTATCATCATTCAATGATTCAGTCTGAAGTGCAACAACTTTCTCTATAGCCACATAGGTTGCATCATATATTGCGTCGAATAAGTTTTGGTAACTTTTCCCATTGTTAGGATCAGTAAATTCAGCCTTACTATTCTTAAATAATGCATAGTCAATTTTAATATTCACAGGATCTAGTAATAAAGAACTGTAGGGTTGAATATTGACAACATAGGTGAATCATTTGTGGTTAGAAAGTTTATTATTGGGGTAATGTACGTTAAATTTCTAAATGTGGAAATGGATGGTGGATACGTGTTATCGAGTAATCCTGTATCAATAGCAGTAGAAACCTTAATTAGGCTTTCTAAGCTATTTGAACTTAGTGAATTCAGAATGTTTTGCATAGCTGGTTCGACTGACGAGGCTAGTGAATTAGACGAATTGATTTCGTTTCCGACAGCGATGTATTTGATAAATGATGCATAGGGGACGACGTTGGTCTGGACCCATTCGTCGGCGGTAGGTTGATCGGATGCTATACATGGAATGTCTTCATTAGGGACACCTAACATGAGTTTGATCTGTTGTGTTCCTTCTAGGAGGGCTTGGAGTGTTGCTTGATCAGGAGCATAGAGTCTCATGGCTCCTATTCCATTGGATTCATAGAGATTTACCACATCTTGGGCGCAAGGTAAGTTGTTTCCAAGCATTCCATAACATACTCCAACACTTGCCTCTAGTATACGAATATAATCATTAGTACAATATATATAAGATGTATATATATATAGTATGTAATTGGAAACCCAAATGAGTATAACTTGACGACCAAATATCAACTTAGCTAAATTAATTTAACTCTCACTAGCTAGTTAAATATAATAAGAAAAAAGATCGAGATGCTCTGGAATTTATTTGACAATTGACGTGACACAACACGGTAGAGACCCTAGACAACACAAGGCCTAAATAAAAGTAGAACCAGGTAGAGACCCTAGACAACACAACACGGTAGAGACCCTAGACAACACAACACGGTAGATACGTTTTGCTTAATACATAATTGATGAAATCAGGTACAAAGCAGTATTATATTTCACTATGCATATTGATGTATCGGATTTTCCTGGCGCTGAGGTAATGTATTAGTTAATTACATACTGAAATCTATTCAATTTATAAAAATTTGAAATAACATAGTCAGGGGAGGACCTATATATGTAGGTGTGGGATCAACCAGTTGTTTGAAATAACATAGTCAGGGGAGGACCTACATATGTAGGTGTGGGATCAACCAGTTGACATATATATACATATATACATATATATACATATATACATATATATACATATATAGGGGTAGGATTCGCTGAAAACAACTGTTAATCTGAAAACTGAAAACAGGGTAACTTTTAGCAATTTTTGGGTAACTTTTAGCAATTTTAGTGTAACTTTATATATATACTTCAAGGGTAACTTTTAGCACTTTTAGGGTAACTTTATATATATGTTCAAGGGTAACTTTTAGCACTTTTAGGGTAACTTTATATATATGTTCAAGGGTAACTTTTAGCACTTTTAGGGTAACTTTATATATTTTAAGGGTAACTTTTACCACTTTTAGGGCAACTTTATATATTTTAAGGGTAACTTCTTTTAGTGTAACTTTGATTATAGTTAAACCTATGCAGGATTCGAACCTACATCGTTGTGTATTACACAATGCTCTACCAATTGAGCTAATAGGTTGTATGAAATTCGCCAAAGATATGTGAGAGAGAGGAGGTAACAAATAGCTTTAAAACAACAACTAATAACAATATTTGGGAAACTAATAAAACACATATTATGCTATACCATAATGAACAAGATAAAAATAACAAAGAGGACGCCAAAAGCATAAAACTAGACATTACCACATGAAACGAAAGATTTTGAAAATTAAAACTACAAGAAGATTGATTGCATATCAGTCAAAGTTACTGTTATAATACTCAAAGTTACCCTAAAAGTGGTAAAAGTTACTCTTATAATATATAAAGTTGCCCTTGGAATATACAAAGTCATCCTTAATATAATATAGTTACCCCAAACTGGTAAAAGTTACCCTTAAAATATATAAAGTTGCCCTTGAAATACATAAAATTATCCTTAATATAATCTAGTTACCCTAAAACTGGTAAAAGTTACCCTTAAAATATATAAAGTTGCCCTAAAAGTGGTAATAGTTACCCTGTTTTCAGTTTTCAGATTAAGAGCTGTTTTCACAAGATCCTATTCCTATATATATATATATATATATATATATATATTTGGTAATAAAATACTTCCTCAACTCCATAAAGAATTGAACGTACTTGAGTTTTCATGGTCTCCAATATAAAAATTTAGGCTAATTTTTGGCCCGGTCTAAAAATGGCCCGAAAAGCCCGCATGGCCCTGCCCGAATTAGAGGGTTTTGGCGTGGAAATTTCGGCCTAAAGCTTGGCTCGGCCCGGCCCGAGGCTTTGGCTTGAAATCGGCCACTTTTTTGGCCAAATCCCGGCCTGGCTCGGCCCATGATCGCCTCTACCCTACCCCCAAGTACTGCAGCTGGGAGGATTCGACCTTATAACTCTAAGATTACAAGATGAATCCCTATAACCAACTACATCAAACAAGTTAGGTCATAGTGTTCCGTACTTGCATTTGAAGAAATTTGAGTAAGAGAGGTACGGTGCACAGTAAAACTAAAAACGGTGATCAGTATGAGGACAACTTACCCAGCCTTTTATTTAACCCTTTGGAACGGACAAGCCAGGCCCATAATGCTCATAATTAGCTTCAAACATGATTTTATTTGTTTTTAAAGATAGGGCGCCAAAAGGGACAGTCGGGGTTCCATTTTAGATTATGAGTATCGTGTATTTCCACGTGTTGCCAACTATTCTAGTTGACATCCACATGATAATTGACTTGTAATAAAGTTATATGCTTGAGGTCATGTGCCAAGTTTGCAAAATCCAGCTGGTAATAAACCTATGAAGCTTGGAAAAGTCTAAGACATGAGAGTTCTCGAATCATTTCCCATTCCCAAAACTTAAGGTTGGAAACATCGATCTTTTATTAAAGATAGAGGATAAATGAAACATATAATGTAAACTTGATGTTTTGATTAAAGATAGAAGGCAGATGACTTATAATTAAAATTTTAAACTCAGTATCGAGATGGAAATTCATCATCTTATTTATTATATTTCCGCAAATTAACTAGACATGAAAGGAATGTATTCCACGTATCATGAAAAACATGTATAATTACTATCAATACAGTGATACATACATTGATTTGGTTCTTAAACCATACTTTATGCAATTAATTACTGTCCACAAAAGTTGAGTTGGCCGTACTTGGGTTTTTCATCAGGAGTAAAAAGTCCATAATGCTGCTCACTTTCGTCGTTTGTTTTATTATTTTCATCAAACATTGCAAACAAGTATGTCTCAATCTCTTCTCCTGGTGTCATAGGAGTTCCCTCCTTCACATGATTGATCAAATTTGTGTAGTAAGTCCTTGCATTTTCTACTGTGGCATATTGCTCTCCAGGCTTAGAAGGCTCCTTTTGATCATTGCCATCAGTGATTGTTTTCTGAGCATAATTGTGTGGCTTCTTGCCGGTAAATCCGCTTTTCGACGGCCACCCGCTTTCCGACACCACCACTTTGACATTCTTTTTATCATCATTCAATGATTCAGTCTGAAGTGCAACAACTTTCTCTATAGCCACATAGGTTGCATCATATATTGCGTCGAATAAGTTTTGGTAACTTTTCCCATTGTTAGGATCAGTAAATTCAGCCTTACTATTCTTAAATAATGCATAGTCAATTTTAATATGAGAATCCCTTACTAAAGCAATGTAGGGTTGAATATTGACCAACATAGGTGAATCATTTGTGGTTAGAAAGTTTATTATTGGGACAATGTACGTTAAATTTCTAAATGTGGAAATGGATGGTGGATACGTGTTATCGAGTAATCCTGTATCAATAGCCGTAGAAACCTTAATTAGGCTTTCTAAGCTATTTGAACTTAGTGAATTCAGAATGTTTTGCATAGCTGGTTCGACTGACGAGGCTAGTGAATTAGACGAATTGATTTCGTTTCCGACAGCGATGTATTTGATAAATGATGCATAGGGGACGACGTTGGTCTGGACCCATTCGTCGGCGGTAGGTTGATCGGATGCTATACATGGAATGTCTTCATTAGGGACACCTAACATGAGTTTGATCTGTTGTGTTCCTTCTAGGAGGGCTTGGAGTGTTGCTTGATCAGGAGCATAGAGTCTCATGGCTCCTATTCCATTGGATTCATAGAGGTTTACCACATCTTGGGCGCAAGGTAAGTTGTTTCCACGCGTTCCATAACATACTCCAACACTTGCGTCTAGTATACGAATATAATCATTAGTACAATATAAGATGTAGTGTGTAATCGGGAACCCATCAAATGAGTATAACTTGATGACCAAATATCAACTTAGCTAAATTAATTTAACTCTCGCTAGCTAGTTGAATATAATAAGAAAAAAGATCGACATGCTCTGGAATTTATTTGACAATTGACATGACATGGCAGAGACCCTAGACAACACAAGGAGGGATGATAAATATCTAAAGGTAAATGTGTTAGATACAAGTTTTCGTGTAACAAATATCAACACAAACAATATTTGTTATAAACATAAACAATATTTATTACATGAAAACTTGTGTTAGACAGTGGCGGATCCAGCGTGGGTTCAGTGGGTTCAACTGAACCTACGTGGATCCGGGAAAAAAAAAGGAAAGAAACTGAAAAATAGAAAATAAATAACATTAATATGAAATACTGGCGTGCTGTATCATTGCAAAGCAATTTGGCTCAGCGGTGGAGTGTGTAATTGTTTGTACTATTCTGTTCAAGGTCGCGGGTTCGACGCTCGCTGGATGTATTATTTCATTGTTTTCACTTTTTCTCTTTTTTTTTTGCTCCCATTATACTTATGTTATATTATTGGTCTCTGTGTTCTCTTTTTCCTTTTTTTTTCTCCCTTCATGCTTATGTTACATTATTGATCTTTTTTCTCATTTTTTAAATCCTTCCTTTATTTTTTAGCTTACTTTTTCATCCTCTTCCCATTTCTCTTGCTTAAGCAATCAATTAGTCATGCCTTAAATTATTAGTTACTAAAAATATAATATATTGATTACTTGATTCACTACTCAAATATTTATATGATATACAATGAGAAGTTTGTTATAATGATAAGGACTAATGTTCAAATATTCAAAAGCTTTTATATGTGCATTTGTAAACTAAGCAAATATTAATTTTAAAAATGGAAGAATTTGATACATCATATCACTTTCTAAAAAAAAAATCTTGACAGAGCTCATATATATTATCAATCAAACTAACATACAAATAACTTATTAATGTTGATTCTTTGTTAATTATTGCCATTTTAGATTTCATATTTGTGCTAGTTGTTCAAGTTTCATATTTTGTTACATCATTTCATATCATATAATACCTCTGCGTTTTTTAGATGCAACATTTGATTGTTTTAATCCACCCGCCAAAAAGACAAATGTTGCATCTAGAAAAAACACAGAGGACATATATATAGTTTTAGTTTTTAACACTTAACTGATAAATTGATTAATGAAAAGTTTCTTAGTAATTGATAATCGATTCTTATTTTGTATAACTATAGTTTATTATAAGAAATTGATAGTGTTTTGCAATACTGCAAGTAATTAATTAGATTGTTTTTTGTGATAACGTAATACAGAATGAAAGCTCCGCTAAATACATTTGTTGAAAGTTTCCCTTTTCCTTAAAAAATTTTAACTCATTAATTTGGATTTATATTTGAAGTACTCCGAACCCACGTGACTCAATTCCTGGATCCGCCACTGGTGTTAGATACATCTAACTGTTAGAGATTTATCAAACCTCCAGCACAATGCCTAAATAAAAGTTGAACTAAACCATATATGTATCATTTATAAATTAACCTTTATTAAACACAAATTGAAATAAAGATACAATCGAATCCCCCATCCGAACTAGTTTGCCAAGCCTAACCAGTGAGACTTGATCATCCGTTCACATACATGTACAATTCAAAGTTAAAGAATGTATAGTGCATAATAAAAGAACATATTTCAACTTCATCTTTAAAAAACATGTAATTCATAAAGTAAATTAGCATACAGTAGTTAACTATAGTAATTTGATAAAGGAACATGGAGGAATAATGAAAAGAACATACATAGTCGCAACCATATTCCATATCATGCTCTTGATCGTTACGTGTATAAATAAAAGCTAAGCTCCCTAATATTATGGGTGTACAAAATGCTCGCAATCAGAAACCATCAAATTCATGAAATGTCTTGTAGTTAAGGAGCAAAATGTATTTTAATCGCCAAAGAGAAAGAACTAAAAATAGTTATAGAGAGATAATGCGAAGGTATTATAGATACCTGTTGGGTGTAGGCTTTTTAATAGAACAATTGCTATGATGAACAGCGAGGTGGCGAAGGCCATGACCGGTTCCTACTTGAGGCCTTAGAGAAAATTCGAAAAGAAAAAGGAGCAAAATTCTCTGATAAATGCAGGTCATTCCATATATGTCCCTTTATATAGTCAAATCATATTGAAAAAATCCAACAATTGTTCACTACGTCACACTATAGAAGTTAGTCTTATACTATATAGATAAAACATATTTATCCTTTTGTTGTTGTTTTCTTTTTACATAATTCTTGGAGCAATAATATCTTGAGATTTGGATCGTACATAAGTATGAAAGTTTAATATTTAAAAACTACAGGTTGAGACCAATCGTATTGGATTCCAAATGATTATGTTTTGATTCCATATATATCGTCCAAAACTTATGGTCAAAGTTTCTCTCTTCAAATGAAATATCCCTAGTACGAAGTAGAGATGGCCACTGGTGCGGGCTGGGTGGGCTGGTCCGCGGGCCCTAGTGGACCGGGCTGAGATTTTACGGCCCAGGACCGGACCATGAAATTCACGGTTTGGGCGGGCTGGTCCACGGGCTGAAAAATCTTGGCCCACACCGGTCTGTTACCGGTTTTCACGGTTCGAACAACGGTTTTGACGGTTTGTGGGCCTACCGGGCTAGCGGGCCGGCATGATAATTTTTTTTTCCAGAATTATTTAATCATTAGAATCATTTATTATTGTTACATAAAACCTTTAAAATTAATTAAAATATATACAATTATTAATATTAATGAATAATTTCATTATTTTTGAATTTGATTGAATTATAATATATGAAATTTGATTAAAATATACACAATTAGGTTGAATGATTACTTGGGCTGGGCTGGTCCGGTTCATGGGACGGGCTGGACCGATTTCGTGGACCGGGCTGGGCGGATTTAGTAGCGGGCTTTCGTGGGTTGGGCTAAAAAAATCTGGCCCACGGCCCACCCACCAATTTCACGGTTTGAGCTGGGCTGGACCGGGCTTTTCGTGGGCTCAGCCCACACGGCCCAAGAGGCGGGCTGGGCTGGATGGGCTGGATTGGCTCGCACTGTTGGCCATCTCTAGTACGAAGATCAAATAGGAACGGAGAGTACTTGCTTCATAATTTTATAATAGCAATATTTTGACGTTAACCTTTACTAATTCGTTATTTTGACCATATACTATATCTCTGATATTCAATTAGTAAATTTTTTTAGAAAGTTCATGTCATGAAAATAATATTGAAACTAATCCAATAACATATTAAATGGTAACATTTAGCTTATATATATTAGAAATAAATATGGGACATATTCTCTCCTAAACCCTAGCCTCCTCTTCCTCCCTTCTCTTCTAAACCCTAGCCTCCATTGTCAATTTTGAAGGGGCTTCCATCAGATCTTACCGGTAGAAAGCCCCAAATCTTTGTTTCTCTTAAGTTTTTTTGTTTTTTAGGTTATAATAATGTCTCCCTCGAAAGAAAGGGTTATTTTTCTTCGAAAGACAAGGATTTTTCGATCTCCTTCGAAAGACAGGGTTTTTCGAACTCCTCCGAAAGACAAGGTTTTATTTGCGTTTAATAGGGTCTCCAGTTATGTGGGGCTACGATTGATGTTTATTGATCGGATTTTGGATAACGAAATCAACACAAGAATTTTCTTCCCCACAAAATTATGAAGCGTCGACGGATCCACTCAAAAAGTTGTATGAGACAACAAAACAAGAATATGCCGAATTGTTATATCTATGTATTTGGATTCTCAACCCTTCACCAGTTAATTCTTGTTTTATTTTGTTCAATCTGTTTTCAATATCGTTAATTGTCAATTGTAGATGCCATATGGCTTTAATTAATGAAATATAGTGTCATTTGGGACTTCTTGCAAAAAAAAAAAGAAATAAATATGGCCAAACATAATTATATAATAAATTGTATAAAATAACAATGTTGCAATCATAAAAAAAAAAATAGAGGAATAACAACACTAACAATATCTCGAAAAACCTAGCAAAAAAAAAGTTTGCCGTCCTCTTTCTCTTGTCGAGCTCCCGCTTAAGAAGCTAGATGTTACTTGTAGTACGCAATGAAGAGCACCATGTGCTCTTGATAACTTTGATTGATGTATGCATCTGTCCTATAGTTAACAAAAGAAAAGTCTTAATTGTCTAATTGTTGACAGTAAAAAGAAGAAAAAAAATCAAAAAAATCAAAAAAAAATCTAGTACAGAATATTGGATCTCTTGTGTGTATGTTAAAGAGCGACTAATAGGTAAAATTAGATCCCAAATCTAGTGCACTACGTACACCAATATGATTTTATCAATTAAGTTATACTCCCTCCGTCCATAATATAGTGCTTGTTTTCTTTTTGCACGGTCTCCAAGATATACCTTTGATCTTCAATATCTTCAATTCCGTACTAATAAAAAATATTCAAAGTTCATATTATGAAAGTACACATTAAGCCGAATCTAACAAGATCCTACATGAGTTTTATTTTTTATGTATATTAATGAGAATATTTGGTTAAAGATTTAAACTTTAACCTCAAGAGAAAGAAACAAACACTATATTATGGTACGGAGGGAGTATAACATTTATGAAGAATATTAGAAGCAAATCAAGTAACAACTAAATCTCATTGTTCTTTTCTTTTTCTTTTTCATTATTTTTTCTTTCTTCTGTATTAACAAAGTACTCCCTTCGTTTCTGAAAGTTCTTCTTATTTTGACCAATTTCCTCTCACAAAAAGATTTCAAATAGGAAGAACAAAAGAAAACGAAGGGAGTACTATCAAAACAAACCCGACTTAAATAATATAGAAGTCTGAGACCTAATTTTGACTCGAAAATAGTGATTCAAAGTTGTCGATTACCTTTTGGTCGTCCCTTGCTAGTGTTTCCGATCCCCTTTGCCACATATATATAATTTTTTTTAGCCAGAAAGAAAGAAACTAGGGAGGAACCCAATTAACAGGCCACCCTAAAGCATCCTACAGGTGATCTTGGAAAAAGCAATATCAGGAGATTCAAACCAATAACAGAGATTAGTAGTGGAATGGCCACGATTTGCCATCCAGTCGGCAGCATAATTAGCTTTTCTAAAAACATGCTGAATATTATAATTATCAAACTTTCTCAGATCCTCCGCTGCATCATTAATAAGAGCATTAATAGACCAGAGAATTTCCCGCATTCTTTTAATAGCTTGAATAACCGAGAGATTATCACCCTCAATAGTAATATTATTAGCCCTCGAAAGAGAGCCCCCTAATACCTTCTCTTAGACCCCGGCGCCTCAAAGAACTAAAATAGAATTATTATCGCAATGGCGTTAGCAGCAAGACCACTTAAGCAAAAATTCCCCACATCATCTCTAATAACAAAGCATAAGCTGTGCTACCATTTTGCAACTTGGAACCATCAAAATTAAGTATAACAAAATCAAGAGGAGGGGGGGACCAAACTCATACTCATGGCCAACTTGGCAACTTGCCACAAAAAGTACATTGAGTGGACGTGCAAGAGGCCAACGGGGGTAAGCTGTTTAATTAGTTGGTGTCGCACCTATAGACAATCACACAATGACGAAATACATTCGCTAATTATATAAATTCTTGTCGCGCAAAATTATTTTTGTAGTCTTAATAATACTTACTGAGGCCAACTAAGCAATTTTCTCCATTTCATGAAAAAAAAATTCCAAGATTTAAAACTTTTAATATTTTTTGTTAATTACCCAAATAGCCTTAACCATTCTCGCCTTTTGTACATTATTGTTATATTAGTGTAGCAATCCCTTATGTAATCATATTATCCTATATTTAATCACATTTTGATACATAATAAGGAACTTTCGTTGTTGATATTTGAACTTCCATGAATATATTGACCCTTAATTTTCTAAGGCGAATATTAACCAATTTGTCTAAATTCATTTCAATTTATAAATACAAATTTAAAATTTTACTTATATTTTTAAATTTTAGATGAATAAACAATATTTGTGTCAAATAGTTTAGAATAATTTATTTATATAAATATTGCTACACTAATCACCTTTCTCTATTAGTGCATTCTTAGTGAGTGACATGTAAGGATGTCAATTGGGCGGGGCGGGTGCAGGGAATGGTCCCCCATACCCGCCTAAAAATCTCATCCCCATCCATGCCCCAACACATACATATTTAATACTATCCCCTCCCCCACCACTGGCGTGGGGACCCACATCCACTTCGTACATGCCCCACCACCTGGCTGGGTACCCACACCCCTTCATACCCACTCCACCACCTGGGTGGGTATCCACACCCGCTTCGTACCCCTTTTATTAGTCTTGAGCTTAGCTTTCAACTATGGGTCAAGAGCTCAAAGCCCATATTACAGTTTGCAAATTAGATAAGATCATTAATAATGTAACATGGATTCTTATAATAAAATTTCTAATATAATTGATAGGACGATAAGTCTATGGTGGAAAAGTTGGGGCGGGCGGAGATGGTTCGGGTATAACATAAAATCCACACCCCCTCCCACTACAAAAAAAGCTCGAATAGAGACGGAGTTTTAGAAACGGATTTGTATCCGTTTCTAATTTAGAGACGGAAAATTAAAAATCCGTTTCTAAAAAAATAGAGAGACGGATTATAAAATCCGTCCCTAAGTTAGAGACGGAATAATAAAATCCGTTTCTGGTGTGTTTTACCAATTTTTCCAGACTTCGTCAAGAAGTTAGATCTAATTTAAAGACGGATTTGGAAATTCCGTCTCTAAATTAGAGACGGATTTGGAAATTTAGAGACGGGTTTTTGAATTCCGTCTCTAAATTAGAGACGGATTTTCAAAATTCCGTCTCTAATTTAGAGACGGATTTTCAAATTACGTCTCTAATTTATTCAAGTAGATATGTTTTATAATGCACTTTCAAATCCGTCTCTATATTAGAGACAAATATTCAATTCCGTCTCTAAATTAGAGATGGATTTTCATTTCCGTCTTTAAATTAGAGACGGATTTGAAAATCCGTCTCTAATTTAGACAAGTAGACATTTTTTATAATGCACTTTAGAAACAGAAATTCAAATCCGTCTCTAAATTAGAGACGGAAACTCAAATTTGTCTCTAAAGTAGAGACAGATTTTTAAGATTCATTTCTAATATTTCTTTCATTTATTATCAATTCCACACGTAAAAGTAAACAATTAGTACTTGGTGTAGTTGGTATGAGTTTCTCCTTGTGACTTAGAGGTTACAGGTTCGATTCCTACCTACTGCGATTCTTGAGAATGGGGATTCCCCTTACCCATTTCCACTGCTTCCAGGAGCCTTGCCTACAAAGCCAGACCGGGTTGACCAGAGAGCGGTTTCGAACCGAGTGAGATTGCGAACCAATGGGACCGGGTTGAATCGAAGAACTAACAATAGTTGATTTTAAAAAAACCATTCTTGAACTTAGAGACGGATTTTAGAGACGGATTTTTGAAATCCGTCCCTAAACTTAGAGACGGATTTTGAAATCCGTCTCTAATTGTTTGCTACGGAATTAGAAACGGATATTATTCCGTCGCTAAATTAGAGACGGATATTTGGGATTCCGTCTCTAAGTTCGTTTAGCGACGAGGACTTTGGTAACGGACATAATCCGTCACTAAATCCGTCTCTGAGTACATATAGCGACGGATTTTGACGATTTAGAGACGGATTATGTCCGTCGCTATAGAGTGATTTTTTTTGTAGTGTCCACCACCCATTACGGGTAAGATTGTCATCCCCATCAGCCATTAGGGAAGGTTCTTGGCCCATGCAATTAGGGCGACGGAACAAGGCCCCCAAAATACAGGATCCCGAAATATATTTATATCAATTGTTTGAAAGAAAGACAAAAGCAAAGCATTTGGATCAGTGGTAAAGTGGTAAGGGAAGGGTGACAAGGACGTAGGTTCAATTCTTAGTAGGAGAAAAATTCATTTATTTTTGTTGTTTCAACTTTTGGGAAACCCCATATGATGTACATTAAATACCACGCGACATCATTAGGTTATTATTACTCTTTTTTTCTTTTGTTGATTAAATACCGATGTATCAGTGTCCAATGAAGATAAATCTTCATATTCCCAAATCCCATTAATTGCTACTTGTTTTGTCCAACTCTCTCTCATTAATTTCTGCTCATCCTCCCATATTTTAAAATTGCAATTTCCCAATAATATTTACTCTTATAATTTTTTTTATTGAAAGTCTTATATCTTTTGTAGAGTTTGTGCCTTGAAATCTGGTCAGAAGACGGTGTTTGTCGGCTCGCCCGATTTGGTCGGGCGGTCTCGCCCGATCGGGCGGAGCAGCGTTTCATCAGCAGATGTGGAAGTTGGGCGCCCGATGCCATCGGGCAGCTTCGCCCGATCGGGCGTCGTAGCGAACTACGACTCGGGCGTTGGTCGCCCGATCGGGCCCGCAACAGGTTTTGGCTGGGCAATTACCGCCCGATCGGGCGGATTCCGCCCGACCCGATCGGGCGGCAGTTTAATGACGCGGGTTGGCGATTTTTCGGAGTTTGCATATAAATAGGTTTTTTAACCTAGTTTATTAGTGACGTTTTTCCCATTAATCATCTCTGTAATTCTGGTTATTCTCTCATCAATAATATTATTCTCTCCTCTGCCCGTGGATGTAGCCAACACTCCGTTGGTGAACCACGTTAAATCTGTGTCTGTTTATTTTCAATTTTGCATTCAATATTTGTTCTTTCTCACATCTGTCATAACATCTTTCATGAACTGCATATGAAGGGCCCAATTTCAAGAGAGTGTATAGGGCCCCCAATATGTTTGCCCTGCCCCTGTCGGCCATCCCCGCCCCATTCCCATCAAACCAACACCCTCCCCGCCCCAATTGGGGGAGGTGGGATGGGGCAAGTCTCCTCCTTAACCTTTCCCACTGACATCCCTAATGACATGGCTCCATCCACCTAATAAAGTTGCGCTGCGCACTAAGTACCGTACGATCACATGGAGTAGAAAGAGAATATGGGGATGCTGGTAATGCTCCCATGTCCCACATATTCACTCCTTGTCTAGATCTGCATTTGTTTTTCTCCTATTCTCATGGAGTCACCTCAACGAAGTATGGATAATAGGCCATCAAAAAAAGAAGTATGATAGATTTGTGATAGTCTGATAGAATGAAGAAATGTCTTATAGGAACATGAGTAAAAGTGTGAAACAATATGTATCATGCAGTGATACAACCTTCCTAAAAAGTGAGATTTTTACGAGAGTAGTTAAAAATACAAGTTGGCAAACGTGCTCGAAAAATATGTAAATTTTATGATTCACGTCTAATTAATTAGTGAAATCAATTAGTATAACTTAACTTTTGTACTCTTTTGTTGAAATATTTTTGTTGCAAATAAACTTTAAAACTAATTGTATTCCGTTAACTAAGAATTAGACAACGAAACTAATTCTAAAGGAACGGGTCGCTATAATACTACTATATAGTATATACTACGTTTGCATACAACAAAATATTATTGTTCGTACCGTTAATTTCATGCACAACGACCGACGACTTAATAAAAAGAAAGTCTTCTTGCGTATTCAGTGGGCTCCTCTCGTTCATATAATTGGATGCATTAAGGAATCTTGACATTTCCTCTTACTATGGACAATAGTACTATGGCTTATGGCTATTAGCTAGTGTTAGTGACAATTGTTTCTTTCTTATATACGTACTGTTTAGGAATGTGCAAATTTGTGGATTATCATTAGGATAAGTGAAAGAGTACATATTTCGATTAGTGAAAAATAGGGAAAAGATAAGGGAAAAAAGTTTCAACCGCAGTTGAGAGAGAGAGAGAGAGAGTATGAGACCATGTTCTTTTGAATTTATTTTCAGTTAAGTTCAGGTTCAGTTCCTCTCAGCAGTTCAGTTTTTCCCAATTAAGTTCAGTTTCTCATAGTTCAAAAGAACGGGGCCTGAGTATCCAAAAGATAAAAACATACCACACAGTAGAGTGAGTATGAGTATAACAAATTATATGAAGAGAATGAGAGATAGCTCAACGACTAGATCATCTCTTTCAGTGTCAAGAAATCTTGGGATCAACACCCTTGACAAGTTGGGACCCCTTTTACTTCCCAAACTTGTCAAGATTTCTCCTTACAAATATATATATATATATATATACATACATATATATACATATATATACATACATATGTGCGGTATTAGATTTTTCTCAAATATTTGAAGTTAAGTTAGTTGACCATGAATAACGTTGAAAATAGATAAAAGTATGTCTCACCAATATGAGCCCCAAGTTCGTTATCATAATGAAACATTGCAAATTTTACAAAACCTAAAATGGCGCTTAGTTTGAGCCCATGTTTTTTTTATCCTCATGAAATATTGCAAAGGAATATTACACTGTTTAGGAGTCCTTGTTAGTTGTTAACATGATTGATGAATTGCCTGTCAACCTTGTGCAGACTGCATGACTAACATTTCTTTCACTAGGAAGACATTAGAAACAGAAATTTTGCAATCCAAATTTGTGTTTTGTCGTGGAATTCCAACTTGTAGGAATGTGATAGAAAAAAAAAGTTCAATTATTTCGCAATTAGTGACTAACTGAACATATGAGGAAAGAAGGGAAAGTTTTTGAAGCAAATTGTTCCAAGCAATTGTATAAATTGTGCAATGAACTCCTACCTTTATTTTCAGACCCGAAAGATGATGTGCTTGGGCTATGGAAGACATTAATGTGATGTACGTTGGGAGATTCAGTGACCGATGATGTTGCCATTGCGGTTTTTTGTTGCTTTCTAAAGTTTGGTGGTGTATAGAAACTTGCCTATTGGAAATGGTTATGTTTCAATAATGTTTTTAGCTAAAAGACTTTCTAATCATGAATCTATGTTCGACAAGACCTAGTTGAATGGAAGTTGAAACCGAAAAACTATTAAATAACTTAACTTGTTCGCAATATTTTTTCAGTCGCAGTTTTTTTTTAAACCTAAAAACAAAAATCGAAAACCCAAAAAAAGTAGTTTTCACTGTTTAGCCGCTAGTTTCAAATTCATCATTTTTCTAATAAATTTGACTATTTCTGTATACGTTATAGGACAAATATCATCATATAACTTTAAATGCAATAAAAATTGAAAATCACAATTGATACCGAACGAGCCCTAAAACTAACAAGTAGCAGAAAACCAAGTTGATAGTATGAATAGTTTGGTTAAACTAGCTGTTTAAATTTTACAGATATTTTTCTTTTTGGGGATAATTCTATAAAAGCATAAGATGGATACATACTAAAAAAATCTTTTCAGGCTGATCAGAAGCTACTCAATGATACACTTCAACTTAAGTCATATCCATTCTCCAGTCCTTCCATATATCTTTAAGGTACTTTCCAAATAGTTTTACTTGTCTAAGTTTCTAAATAGTTCATGTCCTAATCATTTACAGCCTATGTAGTTTGTTTTTAGGAAAAAGAAAGGAAGGAAAGAGAAAGGAACGGAAGAGAATAGAAAAAGAAGAGAAAAGAAAGGAGAAAAACCTTAATTTTTCATATTTGGTTTAAGTTTTCTCTTTCCTCCCAAATTCTTCCAATTTTGGGAGGAAAGGAAAATGAAAATTTAGTAAAGACACTTTCCTTCCACTTCCTTCCATTTCCTATCACATATAATGTTTTTTTTAAACCAAACATTGGAAACTAAAGTGTTCCTTCCAAATTCCTTCTACCAAACAAGCTCTTAAGGTTGACTAAATAAGTTGAAACGACATACTCCAAAAATTTGGTAAGAAGATGTCGACCGATCTAAAAAATTTGCGAGAATGAAAATAAAAGGGTATGTTCGTATTATCATCTTTTGTTTGTAGTTTCGATTCTTTCAAAAACAATAATTATAGAAACTAGAGTGAGTAGTTTCCAGTCAATTTTCAAAATAAATATGATAATTTAAAAATTCATTATACAACCAATAACGTATAGCTTCGAAAATCTTAAAATAAAAATTGGAACTAATAATAACACTAAATGGGAGCTTTGGCTTGGATTTACAACTAGACGTTTGTTTGGGGAGTTGTTTGTTGGCAACCAAAATTAGTCCATATGGCTTATAAGAAACAACCTGGGTGCATCGACTCGAGTGTGTCTACTAGCTCGCGAATAACTTGAACTCAAGTCTTGAGCAATCAACTTAAAACCGGATCTTGAGAATTGTAGCGTTGAGCAAATTCGGACTCAATTCGATAAACTTATAATCAACTTAATTTTTTTACCACTTAATGTTCATATAAAGTTATATTACACTTTTTCAAGCTAAGTTTTACTTTGATTTTATAAAATTGAATCATACTTCCTCCGTTTCTTTTTACTTGCAATGGTTTGACTTTTAGACTATTCATAAAACTCTACTTAGTTTATCTTTGGTGATTTATAATTAAGCAAAAACATATTCATGTAAGAACTTGTTAGATTCATCTCAATGTTTATTTTTGGATGCTCTACTTTTTTATAAGTTTTTAATCAATAGTTAGAGATATTATTGGTTGAAGTTATGCATTGACAAGCGTGAAAGTCAAACTGTTGCAAGTAAAAAGAAACAGAGGAAGTGTAAGTTAATAATACTTGAAAACTTAGAGATTTAGAAGCTAGAACACTTTTAAAAAAAAGATAAGTGGAGTTTTGTGGGTAAAGACTAGAAATAATCATTACTACTTCCTCCGTTTCAAATTACTCGCTACACTTTCTATTTAGGGAAGTTTCATATTACTTGCTACACTTCTTTTTTTCCCCTTATATGGTAAGTTTTAAGTTATAAGTTTACCAAACTACCCTTACTAAAAATATTAAACAACACTTAATTATACCTAATCATCAACATTAATTTATAAACAAAAACCACCACCCATCCTAACCCTTTCCCCCAACATTATCAACCACTCAACCCCTTCTCTCTCCTCCATTAACCCAACCCCTATCTTTCTCCTCACACCACCACACCACCACCACCATCAACCTCTCTTTCTATTTCTCTCTTCTCACTCTCACCCACCACCACTTTCTCTCTCCTCTTCCCGCCACCAGTTGACTGCACAACAAGGAACAAAACCACCACAACCCCGTCGCCAGGCCGGTAACTTCCTGCCGCCAGGCCGGCCACCTCAACCGCCACCACCGTCGCGCAACTGGATGCTCATCCTCTTCACCTCTTCCTCTATACTCGCGATGTTTACCATCACCACCTGTTTCTTTCTCCTCTCTCCACCACCACCCCCAAAATTCCAGATCTGGGTTTAAATTAGTGGGTTAGAACCATCCTTCTCTCTCCTTTCATTATCTTCATCATATTTTTCTTCAAAGTATTAAGCAACTTTTTTCTCTCTCCTCGAACTAGGGCTTTGGTAGTTCGAATTTTGGTTTTGGTGGTGGTTTGTGTTGGCGGTTTTTGGGGTTGTGGTCGTGAAGAGTGGTTCTATGGTTGTGGTGGTAAGGGCGGTTCTGTGGTGGTGGTGATGAGGGCGGTACTGTGGTGGTGGTGGTGGTGAGGGCGGTACTCGTGGTGGTGGTGGTGGTGAGGGCGGTCCTGTGGTGGTGAGGACGAGTCCGTGGTGGTGGTAGAAGTGTTGGTGGTTGGTGGTGAGGGTGGCAATTGGTGGTGGTTGCTTTAGGTTCTAAATGACACTTAATCACATACCCCTCTATAACTAATATCACACTAACAAAAATTGCCTAGGGAACCGTAAAAAAAAAAAGTGTAGCGACTAATTCGAAACGGAGGAAGTAATTAGCAAAGTTCGACTCAACAGTTTTGAGCTAACTTTTTTTTTAAGAAAGCTAAGATGAAAAGAGGTTTAGGAAGCCCTCCTTGCGAGGAGAATCCCTAAACTATCGTTTACAGGGATGGAGTTTAAAGTTGAAGAAGAACACTGTACAATATGAAATTCACAATTAACTAGCTAGGTGCCCGACATTAGCTATCCAGTCGACTGTTTTGTTTGCTTCACGATATATATGTTGAATAGTGTAATTCCTGAATTGGCGAAGGAGTGCTTTGATGTCTTCAATACTGAGATGAATTTGCCATGGGTCTTGCCAGATGTTCTTGACTGCGTTAATTACTAGTAAATTGTCACCTTCAATGTGTATGTCCGGGATTTGGTTCTTAAGAGCGAGGAGTAGACCTTTGTGAAGGGTCGTTGCTTCGGCCATGAATACAGGAGCTACGCCTAGATTGAAAGCTATGGCTTGAGGGAGTTCGCCAAGGTTGTTACGGATAATGACTCCTATGGTGGTAGAATTGTGTGAAACTGAGCCATCAAAATTTAGTTTGAAGGTAGTTGGCGGTGGAGGGGTCCAAGCAACCAAGATGAAAGAAGGTTGCGGTGCCGAAGTAGGATGGGTGGAGGAGGAAGAGAAAGGTGTACCTGCGAGTTGACAGGAATCAAGCTTTGTGCGAATAGTGCATTCCTGGAAGAGGAATTTGGCTTTATGGAGAATCCTGAATTTAATTTATTGAATGAGGCGTTATTGAAGATGATATCATTCCGTTCTTTCCAAATAAACCATACAAGGAAGATTAATTTGGTCAAGATATAGTTCCTGTTACTGAGAGTTTGAATAGTATCCAGAAGGAATGGTTCCCTATGGTTATAATTAAGCCAAGCTAACTAATTTAATAAGTAGATGTATTAATATCCAGTTTTTGTATAAATACTACTTAATTGATTCAGTTTAATTCCCCACTTGTTAGTCTGGATTCCAGCTCCCATTCTTGGTAACATTAATGTGGATGTTAGCCTTATGCCATTATTATCCAATTCACTAGACTTATGCTTAACGTAAGTCTTGATGTACTTATATGTTCGAAAATTGACTTTTCTCACATACAACTAGAAATAGACCTTTTTGGTTGTAGGGTTACCAGAATAGATTATTGAATTATAGAGATAAGCCAATAACTTGGTTGTGGCCTTGTGGGGACTGCGGGTATGAAAAAAATTCCAAAATATCACTGAGTGTCAAGAATTTTAGTCGCTAATATTCATATTTGCAAGTTGCAACTGACGAAGACCAAGACAGACACTAAATCAACAACTATTTATGTCTTCTACACTGTATTCTTATGATTGTAACGTCTCCTATTAAATTTGTGACCGAAACATAATCACAACACATTAGATCATACTCGCTTATTTTTTTGATTTGCTACATTGTTGTTATGCCATTTTCAAAACGTTATATAACCCTTAATATATCTTATTTCGTTTAAGTAAAAATTATACAAATTTGATATTATGAATCTACACATCGAGACGACTCTAACAAGACCACACATGACTATATTTTTACTTATTAAAAAAAATCAAATAATCAATCAAAGTTAATGGTTCATTTCCCAAAACAACAATAATGTAGCAAATAAAAAAAGCGGAGTGAGTATTGAACATGTTATTGTGGAACATGTTAAACCTTAACATATTGTGTAACAAAACCAAATACGCACATAATGACATAGATCGACTAAAAAAAATATGGACTATACAAATAATGATATGAATTTGGTATAATTATGTCATTTATTACAGGTCATATGAGTTTCTTTAAAAGAAGCGGTGGTTTTTTGGTTGTTACACCATAAGTTATAGTAAAACAGTTACACCTAAGAATTTGTGATTCGAAATTCCCCACTAAAAAGTCCCAAATAATATTAATATTTACATTAGTAAACATATGTTGACAAAGAATACAATATCTTGATTTCAACTTGAAAAAACACATGGAACAACCAAAAAAAAGGATGAAATCATTGCATAGGAAAAACTATTAGCTGAAGTTGAGTTTCCCATAGTTAGGATGCTTATCAGGAGTAAAAAGCCAAAAGTGATATTTTTATTTATATTAGTAAACATATGTTGACAAAGATTACAATCTTGATTTCAACTTGAAAAATCAAATAAAACAACCAAAAAAAAAGGATGAAATCATTGCATAGGAAAAACTATTAGCTGAAGTTGAGTTTCCCATATTTAGGAGTCTTATCAGGAGTAAATAGCCCAAAATGACGCTCTGTGTTAGCTCCCGTTTTATTATTCTCATCAAACATCGCAAACAAGTATGTTTCAATTGCCTTCCCTGGCTTTAATGGAGTCCCCTTCTTTACTTGATTCATCAAATTCTTGTAATAAGTCCCCGCATTCGCTACCGTGGCAGCATCTTCACCTTTCGACGGCCACCCAGTTTCGGACACCGTGATGACCATGTTAGGTGCACCAACCTTCCCAAGAGCCGCGTAAACTGAATCCACCATTGCATCAAATAAATTTTGGTAATTCTTTCCGTTATGAGGGTCAGTAACCACAGTTCCATTGGACGTAAATAGTGCATAGTCAATACTAATACTTTGCTTATTACTAACGTAAGCAAAGTAAGTGTAAATATTAACTAACAAAGGTGACTCATTTGTAGTTAAAAATTTGATTATTGGAGTAATATATGATGTGTCATTAAATTCTCCCTTTGATGGTGGATACGAATTTATGATTAGAGTTGTATCAATGGATGTAGAAACCTTAATTTTGCTTGTTGAGCCTTTTGAATTTAGTGCCTTGCGGACATTTTTTAAGGCCGGTAGAATTGATGGTGCTTGTTGATCGGATGGATGGATTTCGTTTCCGACAACGATATATTTGATCGACGATGCAAAGGGAACGACGTAGGTCTTAACCCATTGCATCGCGGCCGATTGATGGGACGCGAGAGACTTAATTTTTTCATTAGGGACACCCAACATGAGTTTAATGCCTGATCCTTGAAGGGCTTGAAGAGCTGCGAGATCGGGATCATAGAGTCTCATTGCGCCTATGCCGTAGGATTTATAGAGGCTCACCACGTCTTTCTCCAGTGGTAAGTTGTCCGCAATTCTTCCATAACATACTCCAATTTGTGCTTCTACATTGAATCATCATTAGAAAATATTAGTACAAGCTTTAAGGCACGCAATGGTCGATTAGTAGTATCTAATATATTATTCATCCTTGGCCCACACATCTTTCTCATAGTCTATTTCATAAAATATGATAAACCAATGTGATCATCCTTGGACTAACTTTTTACATTTTCTCTTATATGAAAAAAAAATGTATTCATAGCTTTGAATAATAACGGTTAATAATTGAAATAGACGGGATATATACATATATAAAAAGGTACCTGTAAAGCGTAAGCTAAGTGATAAGAACACCATGATAATGAGCAGCACGGCGGGGACAGCCATGAGAGGATTACTTGGGATAGCTACGGAAAATAAAAATGAAATGTATTAGTTTGCTTGATTGCATTAAGTTCTTGTATATGTCTCTTTATATAGAAAAAATAGCAGTGTGAGAAGTGAGAATAGAAACTTCAATTACTGGGTCAACAGCCAAGTCAATTACTACCCGTGAATCGATGAACTTCAATAAATTATTTTCCACGTTAAATTAGTATTGGAGAGAAGAGGGAAATAGGATGTAGAGAAGGAAAGAGCAAGGAAGCTTACAAGAAGAAGGACCCTTTGATCTTAATTTTTTCTTCAATTGTCTTATCAAACTGGTGACTAAAGTTTTGGCCACTCATAAACACACTCCTAAGACTTGTTCTTTTGGAAAGAAATTAACCAAACTGAACCGAGACGGTGACATAAAACTTAATAGAATTGAACTGAAATTAAGTAAAAATAACAGGACCTTAGAGCTCGCAATAAATGATATAAAAGTATATTTATGGTTCTATATATAATTAATTAAAGGTGATCATCGGTCTAGTATGGTCAACCAAGGCTCGAGTAGGGAGTAACATAGACTAGTTCGCATGAAGCAATCGATATGCGTCGATCTCGGACCCATCTAGGCACCGGCGTGTATGAGAGTCAAGAGGGACCACTTTTTCAATTATTTAGAAAAATACTTGGCCTACGATGCCAACTTGCTAAGTAGGTTGATTCAATTGGGGAAGTTTGTACCGATTCATAACAGGATTTCGATCAAGGACTAACAAGCTGTCTCACTACTTGGCTTTACTGCCATTATCTATATTGCTTTAAGTGATGCACAATATAGTACACGTACTTATTACTCCATCTCTAGTTTTGTATTTGTAAAAATTATAAAAAGTACATATTAATAAAATATATACTAAGACGAATCTAACAAGATCCCACACGACTATGTTTTTATTCATGTATAAATCACAAATGAGGGTCAAAGACAACTTGTGAATAGTGTCGAATGTCAAAGTGTAACAAATAAAATGAAACGGAGGAGTACATCTTATTGCTCTTTTGATCAGCATATTGTTTTTCAGTACTTGATAATATAGATTTTGCTTACATAAGTATTAAAAATATAATAATTATGTTGATTAGTTTCTCCTTTATATTGACATAAATCGTTCAAAGCATATAGAACAGCAAAAAAAAAAAAAAATTACTTGCATTTCACTGGGTAGGAGATTATTGGTTATCAATACATATCATTTCCAATGGGGACTTTAATGGAAGTTGTTGCCATAGTTACTTTTTTTAGCTAAATGTTTTTCAATATCCCAACTTCCCAAGTATATATAACCAAGTGAAATATAAAATGCCCAAACAAATAAAATGTACGTGAGACATGTCTGTTATGATACGTTTTGCTTAATACATAATTGATGAAATCAGGTACAAAGCAGTATTATATTTCACTATGCATATTGATGTATCGGATTTTCCTGGCGATGAGGCAATGTATTAGCTAATTACATACTGAAATCTATTAAATTTATAAAAAATTGAAATAACATAGTCAAGGGAGGACCTACATATGTAGGTGTGGGATCAACCAGTTGACTTTTTTATATATATATATATATTTGGTAATAAAATACTTCCTCAGCTCCATAAAGAATTGAACACTTGAGTTTTCATGGTCTCAAATATAATGCACTACTTTACAAATATCTTTAATTACATATTAATAAAAATATCATAATATTATCTTTTGAAACAACACATTGACATGAATTTTAAAAGATCTTACATGACTATGTTATTATTTCATATAGTGGTCGGAATTCGTGCATGGGTAAAGTTTGTAAAGTTTGACTCCAAAAATGCAAGTGTTGCATTCTTTTTTTTTTTTTTTTTTGACATCGAGAAAACGTGCATTAATTTAAGAAAGAAATTACAACCTAATACTAATACAACCACACATAACACAAGCAAACAAAACTAAAGGAGCTTCATTTGCTCTTACAAACTCTATTAAACAAAAGCAAACTATTACAAATCCAGTCCAACGTAAACTTGCCACGAACGAATGTAGGTAAGGATGGGTTGAATGTCTTGAAGAAGACCCGATATGAGAGGGGACCTGTTGAAAGATAAAATCGAGACGATCTGCAGAAATGGATTGCGGCAACTCATCTAGTAGACGTTGATGTCTTCTAGACAATAAATCCCAAGGCCCTTGAATGAAATTAGCTTCCTGGGATTCTACTGATTGAAGTAACAACGAAGTCACGTCCTTTGGTGACTTCGCACTTTCCGAGAGGGTTTCCAAAGTTTAGTCTCACGAGACCGAAACTCAAAATACGCGGAGGTCGTAACTTGCCCCAAAATAAATTGGAGGGCCTCCCACAAGATGCATTTTTGAACCGTAATGACTCAAAGTCATCACATGAACTGGGGGTGAATTCCAACTAAGAAACTCACCTGAACTACGGATCCTAAGATCCAACTTGGCAATCTCTAAACCAAAAGATCGAACCACAACACCGTTAAACCGACAATCTCCTCTCGTTGAACCCAACACGCGAACCTTTACATATGCATACTTGAAACCTGGATAAACCTAAACTACGACTAAAACAAATAGCATAAACGCAACAAACTAACCAAACAACCGAAAGGCGCATAACACCACGCTTGGAACTACACCGTCCTACCTTCAAAAACATCACGTGCCTTATGAAAGCTTCCTTGATAACCTAACCAAACCGACAACGAACGCAAGCGGGGGTTGGGAAGGGATACTAAGACTAACCACCTTAACGCTAGAACAGGGAGCGGGGAAGGGGAGACTCATACCTTAAATTCCTCGACAATCGAGAACCGGGGGACGGGGAGGGGAGACCTAAACTAAACCAGGGGGGACGGGGAGGGAAGACTTGACGCTCGGGATGCCTAAACCTGGAACCAACCGTAAACTAAACTAGGGAAGGGAAAACTTGAACGACTATGAAACCAGGGAAGCGGGGAATGGGGGTGAAGAAAAACTAGGGGAACAAAGCGACAAACCAGGGAATGAGGACGACAAACCAAGGCGCAGCCTTACAAGAACGACGCGACTTAGGCGACGTTCGACGCACCTCGACGCAAGGCGGAGACACCGAACACGGACACCACCTTCAACCTAAAACTACTTCGAACACCCGATAACTAGCAATAGGAGGGGAAAAAAGGGGGAGGGGCTCGACGGCCACCTTGCCAAAGTGGCTCACGCGGTCGTCGAGCCCCTTATGGTTCAGGCGCCGCTAGGGTTTCGCTGGAGTGTGGGCTTTGAGAGAAAACGGCTAAGGAGAGATATTAGTGATAGTGTTGCATTCTTATGAAGCAGAGAGGAAGTATGAAATTTTGCATTATTTTCTTCATTAACCAAATGTTTAAGTTTCATTTTAAAATATTATTCTAGACCTGCCACTGAACATCATAGTGGCATTGCTATGGCCTAATATATGTCTAATTGCTTAGAAATAAATAACAAAATCTACTAATTAAGACAATATATTACATTTTGCTATAATCAAAATATAAAACAGAACTAGCTGCAATCGTTGACAAAGGACTTATAATACACTTCCTTTATTCCTTTCACCAAATATATCATTGATACGTAATGTTTGTAATAGCAATACATGCATTAATTTGTACCTTAAACCATACTCTAATGATTTCCCTACTCTCCACAAAAGTTGAGTTGGCCATACTTAGGTTGTTCATCAGGAGTGAAAAGCCCAAGATGGTGCTCACTTTCATCTCCTGTTTTCTGATTCTCATCAAACATTGCAAACAAATATACCTCAATTTCTTCCCCCGGTGTCATAGGAGTCCCCTTATTAACATGTTTGATCATATTGGTATAGAACGTCTTTGCATTTTCTACTGTGGCAGCTTCTCCACTCTTTGGCTTCCCACACTCCGATTCCTTAGTAGGATAGCGAGTACTAGTTCGCCAAACATTACTTTTCACCATACTATGAAATCCGCGCTTTGAGGCCCACGTTGATTCTCCCTTCACCGGGTTCTTGCTCTTCCGCTGGTTACTACCAATGTTTTGGAATAAATTGATTTGATCGGATGTAGCAACTTTTTCCACAGCTACATACGTTGCATCAGCTAGTGCATCAAATATATTTTGGTATCCCTTCCCAGTTTGGTCATCAGTAAATACATCTCCGTATGAAGTAAATAAAGCAAAGTCGAGTGAAATATGTGTGGGATCATTCATATAGGTAGTATAAGGTTGAAGATTAACTATCAAAGGCCAATCATTAGTTGTTAGAAAGTTAATAATTGGTGTAATATATATTAAGTTTTGAAATTCGGAATGGGATGGTGGATAAGTGTTTTTTAATAAGGCGTTGACGAGTAGGATAAATGAGCAATGCCACCTCAAGAACTGGACACCTTTTTGGGTGGGGAGGGGTCGTGTTCCAATCTCCCATCTTCTGTTTGCCGACGACCTATTGCTGTTTGGTCGGGTCGATGAGGCTACTTGCTTTCTCTCGTTCGCCATGTGCTTGGAAAATTCCGTGAGGACTCGGTGAAAAGATCAATGAAACTAAAAGTAAGCTCATTTTCTCGCCTAATACCCCCCGAGGACCATAAGGAGTTGTTTATGAACACCATTAATGGTGCAGAGAGTTCGGACCTTGGTACCTACCTTGGCTTACCCATTTCTCATAAAAGACCCTCACGGGCCAAGGTCCAGGTTCGTGGTGGATAAGGTTAGAACTAGGTTGGCCAATTGGAAAACTAAGTTCCTCTCCAAAGCGGGTAGGCTTTTGTCTGGTCTCGTCCACTTTGTCTACTATTCCGGCATATTATATGCAGGCGACTATGCTTCCCAAAAGCACGCTTAAGGACCTCGATAGTATAGGCAATAATTTTCTGTGGGGTGAGGAGGGGGGTAGGAAAAAGTTGCACTTAGTTTATAAACGAACAACGTTCTTACTTAAAGAAAATGGGTGTCTCAGTATTAGAAGCCAAATTCTTATGAACCAGGCCTTCATGGCCAAACTAGGATGGAAGGTTGCTCAAGGGCCGCAAAACCTTGCTCAGGATTGTATTAGATCCAATACTTATACAAAAACCAGGTCACAAAATTTGAAAATGGTTCGGTCATTTGGCGTAACATAGGCATAAGTTGGGAGCTTATAAGTCATCATAGCGAATGGAGCCTAGGTGATGGGAGTACCATTAATTTTTGGTTTGATGATTGGCTGGCTGTGGGGCCTATTAGAAGTTGGTTTCATGGGCCTCTTCCTCATTCGGAGGAGTATAGGAAAGTCAAAAGTTTAGTAGTTTTGGGTAAGTAGGACCTCTCCGTCTTACCCCTTAAGCTTCTGGATTTCATTGTAGATCGTATTCTTAGTTGCCCCCTCCCCTAGATGAGTCCCATGAGGATCTTCTTATTCCTAAATTTGTTGGGACGCAGGGTTTCTCCCTCAAATTAGCATACAATACTCTCCTCCCTCACCTCCCTGAGGATGAGGACATTTCATGGATTTGGAAGGGCCACTTGGAGCCCAAAATCAAAGTCTTTATGTGGTTGGTATGGCACGATCGCCTCCCCCATAGGAAACTCCTTGGTATTAGAGGTATTGTGTCGACACGACTTGCCCTAGGTGTCATGAGCCCTCTCAAGATAGTGCCCATATCCTTGCGCTCCGTCCTAAAAGTCGGGATATATGGACCCTCGAAGGGTCCCCTTCCAACTCTTCCAACCCTATGCGAGATTTCGGGGTTGGCTTAAAATGCATATGTTGTCTAAAGGTGAATTTCGAGGTTTGCCTTGGAGCACTCATTTTCCTGTACTTGTGTCATGAGATTTAGAAAGATAGAAATACGTGTGTTTTTTAAGGCCGAGACCCTTCCCCTTATTAAAGTGATTATTTTTCGAGCCTCGAGAGGTGCCAGAGATTTCATGAATGCTTCCCTCAAAAAGGGGATGGACAATTTTGTAAACCCTCAGTTTGACCACCCTTCGAGTTGCTTGATGATACATGTTGACGCTTCCTTTGTTGGGACTAATGAATTAGTCGGGATTGGGGGTGTGGTAAGGGACGGAGCTGGGAACTGGCTTCTGAGGTTTGGGAAACGTGTTTATACTAGTTCCCTCTTGCAACGAACTTCTTGCCATCTTAGAAGCCATGCAATATGTAAATAGGCAAGGGTATTCCAATGCTATCATATATTATGACTGTAAGAATGCGGTGGACCTTATTTTAGGGGACAGAGCTGACATTCATATAAATATATTGAACTATTGCAGGTAGTGGCTCAAGGTAAACCCGAAGTTTCCGATTAAGCATTGTAACAGGCAGTTCAACCTTGTAGCAGATATTATGGCCAAGGCGTGTAGGAAAATGGATGCGGCTAGTATTGTAACTAGGATTTTTCCCTCCCCCTTAGTTATTGTATGGAACAATTAACGTTGGATTATAACCGTTTTAACATTATTAATAAGCTCATATCAACGGCCGTGGACACCATAATTTGGTCCCCTAAGTTGTTCGCATTTAGCGCATTTAGAATATTTTGCATCGCTGGTTCCATTGATGAGGCTTGTTCATCAATAGGATGGATTTCATTTCCAACAGCGATGTACTTTATTGATGTTGCATAGGGGACGACATTGGTCTCAACCCAATCGTCGGCGGTCGATTGATCAGACGCTATACATACAATGTCTTCGTTGCGGACACCAACATGAGTTTGATGTTTGTTCCTTGTAGGGCTTCGAGTGTCGCGTGATCCAGATCATAGAGTCTCATGGCTCCCATCTGATTGGATTCATAGAGGTTTACCACATCTTGAGCACAAGGTAAGTTGTCTCCTAATCTTCCATAACATACTCCAATTGTTGCCTCTGATATACAAAATATATAATCAATAGTACAACTTTAGATGTAACGCGTAGCGTGTGTTGTGCAAATGCTTTGCGATTTTACGATTGTTAAATATGGGTCTTTGTCACGCCCATCACAAGGAGAGAGAGTCGCCTTCAAAGGACAAAGGAGGTTTCACCTTAAGATCATATGACAATAAGGGAAGTAGCCCCTTTACATTGTAAAGTGAGCTCATCTCTTTTCTTTTATCAATGTGGGACACTCACATGTGTTGTGTCTTATACATCATAGCTTCAACAACGATTGATCGATCTCGAGTTTAAAATAAGATATTGAAATACATATTGAATAGTATGTTTTGGCTTATTATTGATAATTTTCATCCCATGCACAGCTTGCATTATTGCTCACGAATATTTGGCCTCATATAAAAAAATTTCCATCCAAAATCTGTGAAATTAATTTGACCATCATTCTATAAGCAATATATGTAGCACTACAACTACCTACCCTTAAGAGCTTGTTTAATTTGATATTTTTTTGTTTTTCATTTTCAGTTTTTTTTATAAAACAAAACACAATTATATGAAAATTAGAAGAAGTTTTTAGTCAATGTTATGGCTGTCAATTTTCGAACTATAAATGCTTAGTATGAGTTTGGATAATGATATTGAACATACTATTCACAAACTATATTACAATTTTCGGAAGCATAAAATCTCGCTACCTGACAACAAAAACACTAATTAGATAAATTTTAAATCGCTAAGAAAGAGATGAATTATAGTGAATCCTACACAAACATTATTTACAAAAATTAAGTTGATTGAAATTTAGCTAAATAACCATACTTCAAAGGAAAATTGGATTCTAATAATCCAACCTTTAAAGCGGCTTTCTTAAAACAAATCCCACTTATGAGATATTTTTGAATAATTCAACCTTTTGACGTATCTTCCCAAAATGGTCCTAGGTGACTGTGACCGAACTTGAGGTAATTTTTTTCCCTTCTCCTACTCATTTCTCTCTCCTCCCCCCTTGACCTCCCTATCTCTAGTTTGACCCACCCCATCCCTTCTACGGGCCCCCGCCCCACCACCACGAGCCACCGCCCGGCCACCAGGCCCCCCACCCCCTCTCTCTTCAGCGCGCTTCTCTCTTCCTCGTGTCTCTCTCCTCTTTCTCTCTCTCGTCTCAAATCGCATGTGGTTGTGTGTGGTGGTGGTGGTGGTTGTCGTTAACAATACGGGAAAGCTCCGGGAGAGGAGAAGGGGGAGGGGCGACGAGAACATGGGGCAATTAGTATAACTTCACTTTTGTACTCTTTTCTTGAAATATTTTTGTGCATGCAAATAAACTTTTTTTTTTTTTTTTGGTGAAACATGGCTGCATAGAAAGAAACTCAAGTTTGATGCAAATAAACTTTTTTTTTTTTTTTTTTGGTGAAACATGGCTGCATAGAAAGAAACTCAAGTTTGATGCAAATAAACTTTGTAACTAATTGTATTCCGCCAATTAAGAATTAGACAACGAAGTTAATTCTAAAGGCGCGGGTCGCTATGCCTATAATACTACTATTGTACTACGTTTGCGTACAACAAAATATTATTGTTCGTATCTCGTACCGCTAATTTCATGCACAACGACCGACGACGACTTAAAAAGAAAAAATAGTCTTCTTGCTATTCAGTGGGATCCTCTCGTTCATATAATTGGATGCATTAAGGAATCTTGACATTTCCTCTTACTATGGACAATAGTACTATGACTAGCTAGTGTTACTGACGACAATTGTTTCTTTCTGATATACGTACTGATTAGGAATGTGCGAATTTGCGGATCATCATTATGATAAGTGAAAGAGTACATATTTCGATTAGCAAAAAACAAGAAAAAGATAAGGGAAAAAATTTCAACAGCAGTTGAGAGAGTATGAGCCATGCTTTTTCGACTTATTTTCAGTTCGGTCCCGGTTCGGTTTCGATTCGGTTCGGTTTCAATTCAGTTCAGTGCCTTCCCATTCAAAATGAACGGGCTCGAGTATCCAAAAGATAAAAACATACCCACATAGATAGAGTGCGAATTATATGAAGATAATGAGAGATAGCTCAATGATTATAACATCTCTTTCGGTTTCAAGAAGTCTTGGTATCGACACCCTTGATAAGTTGGGACCCCTTTTACTCCCCAAACTTGTCAACAATTAGAGCATCTATTTCGGTTTCAAGAAGTTAGGCCCTGTTTCTTTTATACTTATTTTCAGTTCAGTTCAGTTAGTTACTCTCAGAGTTCAATTTTTCTAAGTTTAATTCAATTCAATTTCTCTCAGTCCAAAAAGAACAGGGCCTTAGTTTTATGTCGATATTATCCATTTCACTTGACCTATGCTTAACGTAAGTCTTGATGAACTCCCCAAACTTGATGAACTTACCAATGGGATCCGGAACAACTTTTTGTTTGATAAAGTACTATTATACTTATACTACCTACTTTTTTTATTAGTTGCAACAAATGTCTTTTTTGCACAAATATTAAAGAGTATAATTTGACCCAATTGCCCATACTCTTTGCATGTGAGGTAGTTAAAGTGAGGATAAAATTGTCAAATTACCTCAAAACCTTTACCAAGAAAGGAAATGTTGCAACTAAATAAAAACACCTATAAATGAAAATTGTTCGAACTAAAAAAACATAGAAAGTATATAATTATACATGTTCAAAAAATTAACTTTTCTGACATACAATTAGAAATAGATAGCCATTATGATTACTTTTAAAAAATAATACTCTAGACCTTTTTGGCTGTAGGGTTACCAGAATAGATTATTGATAAGCCAATAACTTGGTTGTGTGGGTAAGAAATTCCAAACACAAATTCTAGGGTTACCAGAATAAATTATTTATGTGTTCTACTACTATGTAGTCTTAAGATCTCTCATCTTAAATTTGCCACAGGTAATCTTTCCTCCTCCACACAATTATATGAGACATATTAAATAATACTATTTTGAGACTTGAACCCATATCCTCTCATTTGAAATACAAATGCAAGATCCAACTACTCTATAATCTCATGTTGGTTTTTGTGAAAAAGAAAATTATTTGAAGTTAAGATAATATTTCTGTTTTTGAAACGATTAAATACAAATGTATGTGTTAATAATATTCATTAAGTTAATGCTAATAATAGTGTGCCCTGCCTTTCATTATTCTTATGTTAAAAAAAAGCTCTTTAAATTTTTCGGTAATTAACATTACTACACCACTTAATTGCATCGGCTATATTCTTACACATTAAACTAGATTTCAAAAACAAGATTGTATTATATATATATAGGAACAAGATCTTGTGAAAACAACTCTTAATATGAAAACTGAAAATAAGACATCTGGACCGTTGATTTGGATCGTGCGACCTATATCATCAATTCATTCTCTAACCCGGTTCGACCTCTCTCTCCTCATAAAACTCCACCCCTCTCTCTCTCCTTGAAAGATCCAACCCACATTTAACCCTTCCATTTTTTTCTCTCTCCTCCTTCATCAATGGCGGAAAACACAGAGCGCCACCATCATCAACACCTCCATCTTCAACCGAAGATCCAATCATAATCTACGCTCGTCGCAAACCTTTTCGAGTACCCTACCTTCTTGTTCTTCCTTTCAATTCGGATCCTCTCGTTGTTGCGAAACCTGATGATGTGCCTGCGATTGGTGCGAATGTGTTTGATTCGATTTGTGTATTTAGTTTTATGAGAGGTGTTTAGCTCGCACTCATAAGGACACCGCCGTTGTTGATGTAAATTGATTTTCAAAGTCTAACATGGATAATTTGCATTGGGAACGGAAGATAAGAGGTTGTTGATAAATTGATGGGTATACTTGACTTGAGTTTCATTGCCATTGTTGTTGAAACACACAAAGTTTGGGAAAAAAATGGAAGAAGGTGGCAATATTGGGAAAAAAGTATCAAGAGCCGTAATTAGTTACTCTAAAACTAATTAAAGTAACTCTTATAATACTAAAAGTTACCCTAAAAAATTCAAAGCTACTCTTTAAATATAAAGTTACTATTGTTTTTGGGTTTTAGGTTTAGTTTATTTTCGCTTGCATTATTTTTTCTTTGAGTTTTAATTCTTATAATCTCTAGATCTAGTGGTTCGAAATTTTGTTGTGAACTTTTTGTTAGATCTAGAAGATAAAATTTCGTATATATTGATATGAATTTTTGAATTTTTGCAAGATTTCTTAATTTTCGTAATATTTTTTTTAAAAAAAGCTGATTTTCTGTTTTTTTTGTATAGTTGAATTTTGTTAGGATTTAGATTATTTGTTATTATGTGTTAGCTTGTGTGATTTAGATTATTTTGTTTGTTTTTAAGTATAGTTGTTATGTATCTCGTTTTGTGTAGCCGAAATGGAGAATGTAGGGAAGAAAAATAAAAATCTTCCCCGTCAAGAAGTCGAAGAAAAACGTTCAAGTTCAACCAAACGAAGGTAATCTATCTAACTTATCCTTTATTTGACATGTTCATACTCGTTGTTCTTGACCGTTGAGATTGGCTAAGTTGAATTGCTACCATTTCCGGGTTTCTCTTGATTTTGGGTTCTTTGTTCGTTTTCCCCCTGTTGGTTGATTTTTTTTCATTCTAAACCTGTCTTGATTTAAGTTAGCATACTGCTTTTATTAGTTTCCCAAGTATTGTTATTAGTTGCTGTTTTAAAGCTATTTGTTACCCCTCTCTCTAACATATATTTGGCGAAATTCATACAACCTATTAGCTCAATTGGTAGAGCATTGTGTAATACACAACGATGTAGGTTCGAATCCTGCATAGGTTTAACTATAATCAAAGTTAAAATAAGTTACCCTTAAAATATATAAAGTTGCCCTAAAAGTGGTAAAAGTTACCCTTAAAATATAAAAAGTTGCCCTAAAAGTGGTAAAAGTTACCCCGTTTTTAGTTTTCGATTAAGAGTTGTTTTCAATGGATCCTACCCCTATATATATATATATATATATATATATATATATATATATATATATATATATATATATATATGTCTCTGTCCGTGTGTGTGCTCTAAAGTCGATGGTTATATTGATGAATAATTCATATTATAATTTACTATGTAGAAAATTTTAAAGTAACCTGGAAGATAATATATGAGTAATGAATTGTGACACGTTCACTAAAAGAATCCTTTCGTAGCAGATCATTTATTAAGAAAAATTAAGAAGCTTAACACAAAGGCAAAAAAAGAAATATAGTAACTTGGTCATGAGAATCCGCCATTATATCCATAATGATTGTCCACACAATTGGTATTTCCCCGCGCACAATCCAATGCCGATACTCTTTTTTTCCACTTCTTTCAAATTTTTGATTTACGACTTCAAAGTTGCATTGATAAATGATCCGTGGCAACGCCCCAAGTAACAACTAGTTGAAGTTCAAAATTCCACATGTATGGCACTAAAAAGTCCCAAATAATATTTTTATTTATATTAGTAAATACTACCTCTCAGTTTACAATATATGCACCGTTTTCCTCTTCTTGATGTTTCATAATACAATGCACCATTACCTCTTTTGGGTGTTTACAATACATCATCTCATTTAAATCATAATCATCGGGGTTTGAAACACGATCATAACCCTCTTTCCGCTCACCCTTGGTTTGCGTGCTATATAAAAATGGTGCATGTATTGTGAAATGGATATAGCATATGTTGACAAAGATTATAATCCTAATTTGAACTTGAAAAAATCAAATGAGACAACTAAAAGAGGATGAAATTATTACAGAGGAAAAGCTATTAGATGAAGTTGAGTTTCCCATAGTTAGGTGAAAATCTTACAATAGCCTTCTCAAGAAAAGTGCTACCATAATACTTTAATGTGAGCCAAGCACTTGTACACGCTCAAGATTATGTTATTTATGGTTAGATATTATAGATAAAATCAAATACGGTATATTCCTATTGTGTACTTGTATTTAAAGCAGCTTTTGACTTTTCAAAATTAGTTATAGATAAATTTCATAAATTATACTCTATAAATTATGAAATTAATATTTTTTACATTAAATTTGATATGATATTGGAAAGTATCAATTATAATTTCTGAAATAAACATTATAATATAAGAAATTAGTTTATAATCGACAATTTACTTCAACAATATTATCATTCTATGCAAAAAATTAATAAATTTGAATTTACTAAAAATATTTATTTCAACTCTTTTATGGTCATCTTCTTCAACCATATTAACAACTTATGCAAAAAAAAAATAGTATTTCACAAAATAAAATAATTAAGAGTTAAAATAGTGTTTTTCCAAAAATTACATTTTTTTTGCATGTTTTGCTAATATCTTTGAAGTAAATTGTAATATTTTTCTAAATTACAAACTAATTTTGTAAATTATAAAGTTTAATTTTAGTATTTAAATTTAATATTTTTTGTATAATATAGACTAATATCGTAAATTATAATGTTTAATTTCCAAATTTATAATTGCTAATTTCATAAATCATAAATCAATTAAATATCATTTTGAAATACCGAAAATATCAATTTCAGAATTTATAAATTACATTTTAGAAAATCATCCATAACTTTTTTATAATTGAGGTTGTTATATTAATTAAGCCTTGAAGGTCAGGCGTTACGATAGGAACATAACAACTTGCCCAAGAAGAGGAGGGCTACAAGATATTACAGGGGAGGAAGTAAAATCCCATATGACCGCAAATAAGTACATGCACCCAAGTGCATGTAGAAGTATGGCAACCCGCTTCTAAAATACGTCGTTTTATCATTTTTAGAGTATAATTTTAAAAAAAATGTTGTTATTTATTTCCTTAAATTTAGTAACTAAAAATTCCCTTTTCAAATTTAAATTTAAAAGGAATATGTTCTTTTACCTTAAGCATAGATGTTCATTTACTATATGTTCTTTTCATTATAACCTATGTTCTTTTATAAATATAGATTTACATGTTTTTTAATTTTAAGTCGTGTGTTCTTTTTTTAAGTAGAAAAGTTGTTGAAGAAAAGTTCGTGTTCTTTTATATAAAATGGTATGTTCTTTTTGGGTTCATAATGAAAGCATTGTGCACCCTAGTGCATAATCCACGCTTTGCCGGATGACAACGAACAACATTCTAAAGCCAAGCTACAAAATATCCATAACTAATATATTTTCCAAAAAAAAAATCCATAACTAATATCTTTTAAAAAAAATCCATAACTAATTTTGAAAAGTAAAAAATTGCTTTAAAATACATATGCACGTATTAGGAATATAGATTATGTATGTGAATGTATCCATAGTAATTAGCCATAAATATCATCCGATGCCGTGGACAAATTTGTGGCTCACATTAATTTCTTACGATAGCCTGAAGGCTTTCATAGAAACACCCTTGATTGGGATGCTTATCAGGAGTACAAAGCCAAAAATGATATTTTTATTCATATCAGTAAACATATGTTGACAAAGATTACAATCTTAACTTGAACTTGAAAAAACAAATGGAACAACTAAAAGGATGAAATAATTGCATAGAAAAAACTATTAGCTGAAGTTGAGTTTCCCATATTTAGGAGTCTTATCAGGAGTAAACAGCCCAAAATGACGCTCTGTGTTAGCTCCTGTTTTGTTGTTCTCATCAAACATTGCAAACAAGTATGTTTCAATTGCCTGCCCTGGTTTTAATGGCGTCCCCTTCTTTACTTGATTCATCAAATTCTTGTAATAAGTCCCCGCATGCGCTACCGTGGCATCTTCGTCTTCACCTTCCGACGGCCACCCAGTTTCGGACACCGTGATCACCATGTTAGGTGCACCAACCTTCCCAAGAGCCGCGTAAACTGAATCCACCATTGCATCAAATAAATTTTGGTAATTCTTTCCGTTATTAGGGTCAGTAACCACAGTTCCAGGGGACGTAAATAGTGCATAGTCAATACTAATACTTTGCTTATTACTAACATAAGCAAAGTAAGTGTAAATATTAACTAACAAAGGTGACTCAATAGTAGTTAAAAATTTGATTATTGGAGTAATATAGGATGTGTCTTTAAATTCGCCGTTTGATGGTGGAAAGGAATTTATGATTAGGGTTGTATCAATGGATGTAGAAACCTTAATTTTGCTTGTTAATGTATTTGAATTTAGTGCATTGCGAACATTTTTAAGGCCGGTAGAATTGATGGTGCTTGTTGATCGGATGCATGGATTTCGTTTCCTACAACAATATATTTGATCGACGATGCAAAGGGAAAGACGTAGGTCTTAACCCATTGCATCGCGACCGATTGATCGGACGCGAGAGACTCAATTTCTCCATTAGGGACACCCAACATGAGTCTAATGCCTGATCCTTGAAGGGCTTGAAGAGTTGCGAGATCGTGACCATAGAGTCTCATTGCGCCTATGCCGTTGGATTTATAGAGGTTCACCACATCTTTCTCCCCTGGTAAGTCGTTCGCAACTTTTCCATAACATACTCCAATTTGTGCTTCTACATTGAATCATCATTAAAAAAATATTAGTACAAGCTTTAAGGCACGCAATGGTCGATTAGTGGTATATGATAAACTAATGTAATCATCATTGAATTGGTCTCGATTTATTACTTTTTCTCATCTTATTTGTGAAAAAAATGTTTTCATAACTTTGAACAACGGTTAATAATAGAAATAGACGGGAGAGATAGGAAGAAAGATACCTGTAAAGCGTAAGCTAAGTGATAAGAACGCCATGATATTGAACAGCAAAGAGGCGACAACCATGGGAGGTTTACTTTGGATAGCTACGGAAAATAAAATAAAATAAAATGTATTAGTTTTCTTGATTGCATTAAGTTTTTGTATATGTGTCTTTATATAGAAGAAATAGCAATGTGAGAACAGAAACTTCAATTACTGGGTCAACGGCCAAGTCAATTACTACCCGTGAATCGATGGACTTCAACTAATTGGTTTAATTTCCACGTTAAGATTTAATTAATATTGAGCCAATAATTCATAACTCATGATTAAACATATTATTGGAGAGAAGAGGGAATGAGGATGTAGAGAAGGAAACAGCAACGAAGCTTACAAGGACCTTTTGATCTTAATTAATTGTCTTAGTCACTAATAAACACAGTACTCTTAAATGCTGAACTGAAATTAATTCTAAGAGAACAAGGCCTTAGACCTCGCAATAAATGATATGGAAGTATATTTATAGCTCTATAAATAATTAGAGGTGATATCATCGCCTCATCGGGCTAGTATGGTCGAGCTAGGCTTGGGTAGGGAGTTACAAAGACTAGTTGGTAGGTTGATTGAATTGGGAGCAGTTTTTACCGATTCATAATTCAGAGTTGAAGTACTCACAACTAAGTAGAACAGTCCAAACTGGACTGGTTTGGAGGCTTGGAGCTGTCTCACTACTTGGCTTTCTTTGTTTTCTTTTCTTGTTTTTTATTTTATTTTTACAAGAGCTACTACTAGGCTTTTTAGTGCCATTATCTACATTGCTCATTTGCTCTAAGTGATGCACAATATACGTATTACTCATTAGTTCTTATTCAGTGCCAGCCTGGAATTTAAAGTTAGATGTGCCGATTCTTTAATATACGTTGTCCATATTTTTAAAGTTTACTTTTTTATTTTTTCGCAGTTTCTAAGACAACTATATTACATTTTATCTTTAATCATGTTCATGAAATGTCGGTTCCTTAAGTTTTTTTTGGGCCTGGGTTCCTAAATTTGTATCACTAGGTCTTTTATTTGTCTCACGATTTGAATAATAACTTTCTTGCATCACAATATATATTATCATGAGTTAAAGTTTTTTTACGAAGGTAGTATTACGACAATCAATTTTTGATAAGCAAAATTACGAGTTAGTATTAATACGATTTAATTTGATTTAACCAAAAACATTATACCGAGTAACATATTACACAAAAGTAGTTGTATTAATTCATTAACAATTAATAAATCAAACTATCAACAATTATCAAAAGAACTAATAAATTTACATTACAAAAAATTTCTAATATATTTAACAAAAGGAAGTGAACACCGAGTACTAACTACATATTGATATTAGGGAATTGAATTTAAAAAAATAGGGAGACTCAA